>JAHUTJ010003078.1:0-10194 GCA_036250325.1 Characodon lateralis | reverse complement strand
TGAAATATTTCAGTTAGTGTGCAATGAATCTAAAATATATGAATGTTAAATTTTCATCATGACATTATGGAAAATAATGAACTTTATCACAATATGCTAATATTTTGAGAAGGACCTGTATATTTTATTGTTGTAGGAAAATGGTCAGGGTAAAATATGATGTCTGTGTCATCATGTTATATCATTTTAGGTTCAAGGATGGACTATCCAGCCTGCATTTTAGCAGCCCTGACACCTTTTCTCGGTCACTCAAATTTACCCTGTATTTTTCAAGGAAGATTATTAGTCTCTTTTACAAGGATGTCCTGACCAAGATAAAAAACACCACAATGTACAAAGTGCAATCAAGCCACTACATTAACAGTAATACTAGTAGTAATACTAGCAGTATTATTAAATGATTTACAGTAACAACACTTAGACATTACAGGTACAAGGCATGATTAAAACCTCTGACAGTTTTTGATAGAAAACTCCATGACATACCACCTAAATGTTATAGAACCTCTGATAGGTTTTGTTTAAAACTAGATAAATAAGTGAGAGATTCCAACCTTAACCTGAGCTGCAGATCATTCCAACACCATGGACGAAAATAGGATTCACTCATCTTTCCTGACAAAGGGCACCTTAACCTTCACCCAACTACTGGCTCTGAAACTGTGGGTGTTCTGGAGTACAGTGAATTTAGAGTAGATATATGATGGCAATTTATCTAAAATTATCATTGAGTGAGGTAAATCCAGGAAGGTTGTAAAAAATACAATGGTGAATCTTAAACAGCGAGCCTGTTACATACCTTAGAGCAGCATGGTAAATGGGGTCTGTTTAGCTAAGGTTGTGAGACAGGCAAATCTATAAACGGTGACACCGTAGTCCAACTATGATAAAAACAAGCTGGTTGCAAGCCGCTTATGGGAAGAAATGGAAAAATGTGGTTCTAATCTATAAAAAAACTAGTAACGTAAATTTTTTATTATGTATAGGGGCTTTCCAGGCACCCCTTTCCGACCTCTTTAAAAACAAGCATACTATAGCTTCTCACTCCAAACATTTCACAAGCTGTTGAGCCAGATTAACAAATCAGGGAATCACCTTTGGGTCTGTCAGGTGTTCTGTGTCCTGTGAATACCATCCCAATATGGCGTAGTACAGATGAAACAGGTATTTTGAGCACTGTTGTAAAAGCAAGCTATGCAAACATATGGAATAAACACAGAGAACTTCTCACCAAAATACAACAATTTATTAACAAAAACAATTCAACTTCAAGTTAAAATATTTTAATTAACAAACTCTTTAACTAGGCTAATTCAACTAAAGCTACCAGGCAAAATGAAGGAATAAGAAAACCTAGTGAACTTTATACAAATTAAGGAAAAAGGGAAGCAATAAAAATGATGCAATCATATCTCAGTTAAGTGTGACTAATAAAATAATATTTTAAAGAATGATTTTCCAAATCAGAGTTCAATAAGCTTTTGGACAATTTATTCTTAATGCTGTGTTTATTAGCCCTTAGTGGATGATTCTGGATCGCTGACACAAAATGGCGATGCACTGGATATAACTATTTGAAGGGCTCAATGCAGGGAAGACGGAGGTTTCCTACATATTTTGTACATCATAGTTAGAAACCCATATTCTTTCATTTTACTATTATACTTTTTGTACTTAAACCCTGCTTAACTACATTTTCAGCCTAAACAAAATCAACATTTTAAACGTTTTAGACATTGGTGTTTGGATTATAGTTTGGTTCAAGAAGGTTTCTGAGCTGTATGTACCCTAAGGTCTTATTTTACAATAGGTCATTATAGTTCAGCCATGCTCTTCACGGTGATGTCCTTCTCTGCAGCCAATCCCCATTGCAGAGGTGTTAAACCACTTTGTCTTTGCAGTTAAAGAATATTTGCTGGCCATCCTCCACACCTGGAGTTGCTGGTGCTGGAACATTTGAAACTGGCTGAGAATACTTGTAGATGCTGCAAGTCCACAACTTGTCCCATTGAGTCTGGGAACAAAATATAGAAAACACCCTGATTGATTAAGCAAATCTGTTTTTCCTTTTACATTTTAAGCAAAAATGTTATCTTAACTTGATTAAATAATCTGAAGATTATTTAATTAGCGACAAATATAGATACACACAAAGAGACAATTCCAAAGTTAAAATATATTAACAAAAAGAAGTAAATATGGAACAACAAGTAATGGTAAGTATGGGTGTATATTATTGGGCATAGTGGATGATTTTAATATGACAGCATCCAATACCCTGGCATAGGCCTTACCATGGAGGCTGAGGAGTGTGATCCCCCTATAGTTGGAACACACCCCGGTCACCCTTCTTATGAACGGGGACCACCACCCCGGTCTGCCAGTCCAGAGGCACTGTCCCCGTCCGCCCCGCAACGTTGAAGAGGCATGTCAACCATGACAGCCTCACAACATCCAGAGACTTGAGGTACTCAGGGTGGATCTCATCCAACCCCGAAGCCTTACCACTGCAGACCTTTTTAACCACCCTGGTGACTTCAGCCTGGGTAATGGAAAAAATCCAACCACGAGTCCCCAGTCTGTGCTTCCACCAGGGAATGCATGACGGCAGGATTGAGGAGATTCTCGAAGTACTCCTTCCACCACCCGATAATGTCCCCAGTTGATGTCAGCAGTTCCCCACCCCCGCTGTAAACAGTGTAGGCGAAGCACTGCTTCCCCTTTCTGAGGCGCCAGACGGTTTGCCAGAATCGCTTCAAGGCCAACTGCTAGTCCTTCTCCATGGCCTCACTGAACTCCTCCCGGGCCCGAGTTTTTGCCTCTGCCACAGCCCGGGCCACGACACACTTGGCCTCACGGTACCCGTCAGCCACCTCAGGAGTCCCACAAGCCAACCACAACCGATAGGACTCCTTCTTCAGCTTGACAGCATCCCTTACTGCCGACGTCCACCACCGGGTTCAGGAATTGCTGCCACGAAAGGCACCACAGACCTTACAGTGACAGCTAAGGCCGGCAGCATCGTCAACAGACGTGGAAAACATGGTCCACTTTGACTTGATGTCTGCAACCTCCCCCGGAATCTGGTCAAAGCTCTCCCAGAGGTGAGCGTTGAATACATCCCTGGCCGAGGGCTCCGCCAGATGTTCCCAGCAGACCCTCACTATATGCTTGGGCCTGCCAAGTTTGTCTGACTTTCTCCTCTTCCAGCTGATCCAACTCACCACCAGGTGGTGATCAGTGGACAGCTCAGCCCCTCTCTTCACCCGAATGTCCAAAACATGTGGGCGAAGGTCTGAAGACACGACAATGAAGTCGATCATCGACCAAGATGTCTTGGTGGCAAGTGCACTGATGAACACCCTTATGCTTGAACATGGTGTTCATTATGGACAATCCGTGACTAATCCAATAATGAAACACCACTGGGATTCAGATAGTGGAGGCCATTCACTGCATTTACACATGTTGGTTTTAGTCAGTCATTCATTTTCTATACCGCTTCTTCCATAGTGAGTTGCGGGGTAGCTGGTGCCTATCTCCAGCAGTCTATGGGTGAGAGGCAGGGTATACTCTGGGCAGGTCGTCAGTCCATCACAGGGCAACACACAAACAACCAAGCACACACTCATTCACAAACCTAGGGGCAATTTAGAGAGACCAATTAACCTAACAGGCATGTCTTTGGACTGTTGGAGGAAGCCGGAGTACCCAGTGAGAGCCCACGCATGCACGGGGGAGAACATGCCAACTCCATGCAGAAAGAGCCCCGGCCGGGAGTCGGACCAAGGACCTTCTTTGCTACCAACTGCACCAATGTGCACGTTGGTTTTAGTTATATAGAAATAGTGGTTTTCAAACTAAGCAAAAATAATAATAATTGCTTGTTTAGATTTGCTTAGTTCATGTTGTGTTCACACCACAACATCAAAAGTGTGGTGAAAACAAACTGGAATTTAGCAGACTCTAAAATACAACCATGATTTGCAATATTTTACTTTTTGTTCTGATGGCACTTCAGTTTTTCTGAATTTGTTGCTGGGTTGCATTTATTTTTTTTATAATTCATAGGTCACCTTATCAAGAATTATTAGTACTACAACAAAGAAATCTATAATCTTTAAGATTACAAAAACATATACCTTCTGCTTTACGATACCTTAAGAAATCAACATTTCTGCCACATGAGCCATAGTATGACAGTGGATTCTCACGATGCATTCCACAAAATGTGCAAAACATATTCTTAATAAAAGAGGGAATATTACATAGCTTTAGACCATTGTATTAGCTCAGCTTACTGCAAAATGTATCAATACTTAAAAACATATTAAAACTCAGAACTTAATGTTAACATTAGTATTTTTAAATAGCATGACTGATGTTACTACATTTTATGGTTGAGCACAGTCCACCTGAATTTATTTTAGTATGTTTGCCATTAAGGCGATTGGCTGGACATAATTTAGGCTAAAAAAGCTTATTATACCATATCTTAACTTAGTGTCATGGCCACATTACAACCCAACACACTCACTGAAATTTGATTTAATAGCCCTGTATCTACCCTGTGTCATCCCCCAAACTTCACACAGTGAAAAATATAGTTAATTTACAGCAACACATGTCAACATTACATCATCTAATATAATTATTTTACTTACCTCTTCGAAAACTCGCCCAATTTTTCTCTCAGACATGTAAAAACTCTTCTGCTCTCAGTCCTGTCAGCTGCTCTGGGAGGGGTTTTCCTCTGCGCTGTCTGGACGGGTATCAGATCTTGTTATTTTTTTTATTTCTTTACTTCTGTTTTATTATTAATTGTTATGGTTTTCGTTGTTGTGTTGCAGCCGTTGCTGTTGCAGGCTTTGAATTTTGTTCAGTTGTCCAGGCCACCATACTTTTACTTGTTTAGGCATGTAAAGTTTAAGTTGGTCAAGTTTAAGTTCAAGGTACCGTGACTTCCTCCCACAGTCCAAAAACATTGTTAGGTTAATTGGTTTCCAAATTGTCCTTAGGTATGAATGGGTATGTGCATGGTTTTTTGTCCTCTGTGTCCCTGTGTTGCCCTGCGATGGACTGGCGACCTGTCCAGGGTGAACCCCGGCTCTTGGCTGTAGACGGCTGGAGATGGGCACCAGCGCCCCCATACGGAAGTAGCGGATAGAATATGGATGAAGGTTTAAGTTTAAAATTCTTATAAAGAGTGCTCATTAAATTTTACTGTCAGAAGTTGGAGGGGTTTAAGGCTCTCACAGAGTCAAGTGTACTTGACTGCACGGATGTTTGCGCGTACTTGAGGTGGTCTCAACGAAAAACGTCTGCTGGACACTTCTACGCAAAACTCAGGTTTTACAACCAGGTATTCATACTCTGTGTCACACAATAAACTGCTCAGCGGAACAACATCTTTACATCGATCTGTTTTATATGTGACACATAGCTCCGAGCAAGCAGTCACGAGGCCACTAAAGGGCAAAACATAATTGCACGTACTTGACTCTTCAGACGTCTGCCGGACATGTCCATTGGACATGTCCGTGCAAAGCTCAATTTTATGAATGTATTAATGTCATGAATCTCATCCTGATATTAAACTCATTCACCCTCTTCTGTGGTAGGTTGCAAGACTCTCTGTTAGGAATTAAACCTTCTAATGAAATTTATTTCTTACAGTCTGTATTCAGTAGCTAAGTGATTAGTAGGAGCCATGTTGAATATTTTGTCACTCAGGAGAGGATGTACAAAATACTTTCTGCAGCAGAGATAAATGCATGACCTTTATATATCACATGTTTGTTGTCTTTGGCATTTTAGGGTTTTAGATTGGTGTTTGTTTAAACATTAGTTATTTTTTATTCAAAATATCTCTGTCTTTCCTACCCACTCTGAAGGAGGTGAAGTCTCCAACGAAATGCACCCTAGGCTGAGTTCCCCGTGTCACTAGTCTTAGGGTCAAGTATTTTCCTGTAGACAGCACTGGCTGGGGAACAGTCTTTCCACAAAGACGAGGCCCAAGAGGTGGTGAGCTCCTGTCTCTTCCATCATAGAACTGAAGATAGGAACCAGCATAACAAGGGTCTTCTGGGCTTTCACCAGAGGTGGGCTCAAATCTCGGGTTGAGAAAGGCGGAGCCACTTGAAGACTTTTGGATGAGAGGGGAGGGGCTTAAAGGAGCCACTCTGAGCAAGCTGTAGACTAGAAAGAATCGAAAGTAGAACTGGACCTTGTCTTTCGGGGAGCTGGCCTGCATGGTGAGGTGACAGTCAGTCCCCGTGGTTACAAAGTAGTACTTCTTGGATTCCTGGTGTGACTTGATGATCATTCCATCTCGCTGGATTGTTTGGCCACAGAAGTCCACCAGATTCACTAACAAAAAAAAGACAAAGGTCACTGAATTTTTTCACTGCACAGTAAAAACATGGTTTGTGATTTGACCATTTTTCTTTTTTAATTGAGTGGAAAAAGTACATCCTTAGTTTTAAATCATTGTTACAACCCCTCATGGTTAGGGGGGGCATTTACCTTTCATATGCAACACTAATTACTGATTTGGGACACCTGAGGACCTGGTAGAGCTTGGCTTTCTTTTAACCCTGACTGCCAACTAAATTCTCCCTGCAGCTGGTCGGGTGAGGGTGAGAGAGTTGGGGCCTTGGAACACGGAGAGCAGCGTGCTTTGAGCAAAGAAGAAGGCAGCGGCAGTTTACACATCCTGAGCGGGCTTAAACGTTATCTGGCGAGTAATAAGTTGATTTTAAAGGTGGTTTTGGCATAATCTGGATTGTGAGTGGATCAAGATGGCTAGTTGTAGTGGGGAACTTACGGAAGATGAAAATATGGATATAGGATGGTCTATGGTAGAAAATAGAAGGGGGGGAGGGGGAAAAGATAAGGTTAAAAGGGGACTAAATGCTGGTAAAAGATCTCTTGATGATGAGAAAGAAAGAGTTGAAATAAGAAAGAAAATAATGATGGAAAACTTTAAAATTATATTAAAGTTTAAGGATGGACAGGATATGATTGGAATAGTCCTATCAGTTTGTCAAATGGATTAAAGAAAGTTGTTTGAGATGTAGAATTAGCTAAAGTCTTAAGGGATGGAAGCCTACTTATCATTTGTAAAAATGCTGAGCAAAAGTATAAGGCCTTAAAAATACAAATGGTATGTAAAACAGAAGTACTGGAAAGAAAGGTAGTTGGGGAAGAAAGAGGAATAAAAGGAGTAATATCAGGGATTCTTATTGGAGAAAACTTGGAGGAGCTAAAGAAAATAATAAAAGGAGGAGAGATCACAGGCATCAAACGATTACAGGCTTTCAGGAGTGGGGAGAAAATGGAGAGTACATTTGTACTACTGGATTTCAAAGATAAAGTTCTGCCTGATAAGGTGATGATTGGTTATATGGGCTTTAATGTAAGAGCTTATATTCCACCACCTCTCAGATGTTATAAATGTCAAAGGTATGTACATACTGCGAACGTTTGTAAAGGGAAACAGAGATGTGGAAGTGAACATCCTTATGGCAAGTGTGGAAATAATCCAGTTAAATGTTGCAACTGTGGAGGAAGTCATACAGCAGCATATGCAGGGTACATGGTAAGAAAAAAAGCAGCTGAAATTCAAAAAGTTAAAACTGATAAGAGAATTACTTATGCTGAAGCAGTGAAAGAGGTAAGAAATAGTGATAATGATCCAAAAGGAAATTTTGAAAGGAAAAGAGTGGAAGACAATAATCAGTGTAATATTATATTGGAAAAATTTATTTCTTTTCTTGCATGACATAAATTGCTCAGAACAAGCAAGAACTAAAATTGAGAAAATAAAAATCACATTAAAGGCAGCTACAAAGTTTTTTAATGTCAAAGATTTATCATGGGGAAAAATTAATGATGAACTTAGACATGGGGAAGGATCATCTGAAGTTGAGGCTTCTCAAATTGTTACATAATTGTAATATTACAATGGAACGCTCGTAGTCTAATAGCAAATGGTCAGGAATTTAAAGGCTTCATTAATAATTTAAATACAAACCAGGCATAATATGCATTCAAGAAACATGGCTCAAGCCGTCATTGCAGTTTAGTGTTCATGGTTACTCAGTCTTACGTAAAGATAGAATAAATGGGAATGGAGCAGGTTGCGCCATATTCTTAAAGGAAAAAATAAAATTTATTCAGCTTCAAATAATAACAGACTTAGAACTTATTGCTATAGAAATTTGGACAAATAATGGGAATATTACAATAATAAATTATTACAATCCTTGCAAACAATTAGTAAAGTTAAAACTTGAAACAATCCTAGAACACTGGAGAGGGAAAATAGTTTGGTGTGGGGACTTCAATGCACATAGCACTTTATGGGGAGATCAAGATGATTATAATGGAGGAATTTTAGAAGAGATGATTGAAGAAAAAGAATTGTTAATATTAAATATTGGAGCAGGCACTCAGGTTGACTTGGTAAGAGGTAAAGAATCAGCTATTGATTTGACCTTAGTTTCTCAATCTTTTGCTGATAGTTGCAGCTGGAGAGTATGTAAAGAAAGCACAATGGGGAGTAATCATTATCCAATTTTTGTCAGGATGGGAATAGATACAGAAGAAGACCAGGTAGAAATTAAGGAGAGATGGAAATTTGGGAAAGCAAATTGGAATCATTTTAAAGTGATGAGTGAGGTTAATATGAAAAATATAAATACAAGTAAGACGATAAATGAATTAAATTCAGAAATTGGTAAATGTATTATTAATACAGCCAAAATATTCATTCCTAGAAGTAGTGGTATTAAAAAAAAGAAGATAGTTCCTTGGTGGACACCAGAATGTTCAACAGCAATTAAACACCGAAATAAGGCTTTTAAAACACTTAAGAAAATTATTTGTTTCCAAAATCTAATAAACTACAAAAGGAAACAGGCAGAAGTTAGGAAAACTATATGAAATGCTAAAAGGTATTATTGGAGGGAATATTGTGAGTTTTTGGGGAAAAATACTGCATTAGACAGGGTTTGGAATACTATTAAAAAAATGTCTGGAAATTCAAAAGAATATTTTTTCCCAGTAATAAAAGTTAAGGTTAATATTATAATAGATAATAAAAATAAAGCTGAATTATTAGCAAAAGTGTTTGCACTTAATCTAAGAAGAAGATTAAGTGTTATCAATTTGGATTTAGAAAAGGCAGAAGTACAATAGATCCTGCATTATGTCTGGAACATAAAATTAGACAGGCTCAGATTAATAAGGGGAATTTAATAGCAGTTTTCTTAGATGTGGAAAAGGCTTATGACATGTTATGAAAAAAGGGCTGTTGATTAAAATAAAACAAATAGGTATAAGGGGTAAAATATATAGATGGATAAAAAAAAATTTAACTGAAAGAAGTATTAGAGTAAAAATAGGTGGGGAAATGAGTTCAAAATTTCAAGTAGAAAATGGTACTCCCCAAGGTAGTATAATAAGTCCTATGCTATTTATTATAATGATTAATTATATTTTTAGTAGTATAGATAAACCTTTTGGTGTTTCGTTATTTGCAGATGATGGTATTATTTGGAAGAGGGGAAGAAATATAGAATTTGTAAATTTGAAATTACAAGTGGCTTTAAATAGTGTAGAAGCTTAGGAATGGGGATTTAGGTTCTCAACATCCAAATCTAAAGTTGTTGCTTTTACAAATAGGAAATTAAATAGTAATGTAAATCTCAAATTATATGGGAATGTTATAGAAAGTATAGATCAAATGAAATATCTGGGTATCTGGTTTGATAAAAAACTCACATGGAAGATACATGTTGATAAAATAGTTGGAAAAAGTAAAATATTTTTAAATATAATGAGATGTTTGAGAGGTAAAGAATGGGGAGCAGATAGGAAAGCATTAAAAACAATTTATATTGGACTAAGTAGATCAATATTTGATTATGGATGTATTTTATACAATTCAGCTTCAAATAGTTTATAAAAAAAAAAAATAGATAGAATCCAATATCAGGCATTAAGACTTTGTTGCGGAGCAATGAAAAGTACTCCAGTTTCAGCTCTACAAGTTGAGATGGGGTAGATGCCACTGGAGCTCAGGAGAGAACAATTAGCCATAATTTACTGGACAAATATTAAAGGACATAATGAAGGTCATCCTCCATATGTTACGCTGCAACCTTGTCAAGAAAAAGAAAAGAAACAAAT
>JAHUTJ010003077.1:0-10198 GCA_036250325.1 Characodon lateralis | reverse complement strand
GTTTCGAGCCTGACTGGTGGTTTCTAGCTGTATTAACTGAAGCTGTGTGCTAACTTTTAAACGCTCTTCCTTTGGTCCAAAGATAATTACCTTAGTTTTGTTTTGATTCAGCTGAAGAAAATTTGGGCCCATCCATGCATTGATTTCTTCTAAGCATTTACCCAGCGCTTGAATGGGTTCATGGTCACCTGGTGACATCGTAACGTATAGCTGTGTGTCGTCTGCATAGTTATGATAACTTACGTTGCTGTTTATCAAAATCGGAGTTAGGGGGAGCATGTAGATATTGAATAGGAGGGGCCCTAAGATGGGGACCGCCACATGTGATTTTTGTGGTCTCTGATGTAAAGTTACCTACTGATACAAAAAAGTGCATGTCCTTCAAGTAGGATTTGAACAGTTCTTTGTAAGATGATCAAAGCCTGCTTTGAGGTTCTGGACAACTTGATCCCTGACCTTTCTGCTGTGTTTTTTGTACTTCATGATGCTATTTGCTCACTAATGTTCCTCCGAGGCCTTTATGGAAAGCTCCATTTATGAGATTAAATTACACATAAGTGAACTCTAATTTTCTAATCAGATGACCCCTGAAGGAATTATTTGCAGTGAATTTCAATTAAGGGCATAAGTGTAAAGGGGGCCAAAACCAACTGCTAGGCACATTTGTCAGATTTATTGTATTGACTGTAAAAGAAAAATTGAAAACCATGCCTCATTTCATTTTCCTTTCACAATTACATTCTAGTTTGCTTTGGTCCCTCAAGTGCCCTCAGTCATAAACAGACTCTCTAGTAGCACAACTTTACATTTGGACTATTATAATAAAAGGATTCAATCAAAACTGCGAAGCTAAGTAAGTGCTGCTTTTCTCCAAGTCTTTTTCTACACACCCAAGACAGAAAAAAAGCAAAATCAGACAAAACTTTGTGTTAGATTAAATATTTTTTTTAACCTATATTTCCATATTTATAAAGGCTTTAGTTTCAAATAAAATATGGAAAATCGAAGGCTACCCCAAAAGCCAGATAGCATCCAGCATTTAAAATTTAATGTAGACAGCATTTTATTGGCCTAATGCTATTAAGAAAAATTCTGTCACATTTTATTTTTCTTTTAGCTTTTATGATAATTAACATCCCACCTGGATTACAGTTTTAACCACAAATCATTTCTATTTTTCCTTTAGTTTGTTTAAACTAACAGATTCCCAGCAGAAGAAAAACTGCAACAGCCAGAATTAAACATCTTATCTTTAAAATTAAAAGCTAAGAGTTTTTGGCTGAAGAAATTTCCACTTATTTCATTCTAATGTTTACAAGTGTCTACCCTCTTTTTAACTTTTTTAATGTTTTTTTATGTGTTATGCTCAATCTGAGACTGACAGAATATTACTTTATTAATAGCTTGTTTTATGTCCAGTGTCATTTAGCATTTATGGTGATAACATTGTATATTTGCAAATAATGTTTTCAAAGAAAAAAAATGCCTCACAGCTGATGTGTCCCATCCCTCTACTTTCCACTGGGTGTGGGAAATACCTGTTTGGGTTGGTAATACGTTCACACTACCTGCTTGCTTCCTGATTCGATTTGATTCACTGAGACTGAAGTCAGGTTCCCTTCACACACATTTATAGACTCGTTTACCCCTTCTCCCAACTAAGGACTATTTAAAGCATTCTTCTCTTGTCCATATCATTATCTCTGTTTAAAGTTTTAGACAAAAAACACAATCAAAGTCCTACATAGTGAGTCCTTAACTCACTGTGTAGCACACCCCTCCGGTCCCTCTTTACTTTGTGCTGCTCGTTTTGTCCAGCCTTTCCTCCAGTTCATTTCCCTCAGGGCTTCAGTATCCCACTTCCCTCACGCTGTAACTCATCTGTTAACTAAGTCACCTGTTACCAAACCAATCATCACTCTTGCCATCATTCAGTGCCATGCAAAAGTAGAACTTTTCAAATTTTGTCACAAGACAATCACACACTTCAGTTTGTTCAACTGAGATTTTATGTGACAGACCAACACAAGCACATAATTATGAAGTACAAACAAAAGTAATAAATGATTTTATCACATCCCTAAAACCTACATTAAACTTTGTGGTTGAGTTGTGATAAGAAATGAAAAAGTTGTGCTTCTGAAAGGCACTGTGAGGTGGGAGGAGTGACGACTAAATTGGTAGCAGTGGGTTGATCAACAGATGAGTTACAGCTGTAAATCCACAAGATTTGAAAAAGTTCTAAGCAATATGAATACTTTTGCAAGAAACTGCTATTACCCTTCAGTCCTTTGTCAGATCCTTGTGCTACTTTTGGGAGGGCTTTTGCTGTTGCCAGTATTGCCGACTGTTTTTAAAATTACTTTATACTCTTGAATTTTTGTGTTCATCTATTAAATATTTCAATTTGCTCCTCTCTGCTCTGCCGGCCTGCATCCCTTTTCCAACTGTTACAAGAAGAACTACATTTAATAAGTATTTTCCGTTATCAGAACACGTTAGCGTGCACTAATGGTACAATTTGCTACAAAATCTCAGATGGAAAAGGAACCACAGAGGGGACGTTTTAAATGTCCACCACACAGCTGCTTCACATAAGTTTGAGTTGTGTGCTCATTTAGTCCCACATTTGGTCACACTGTTGCTGAGCAATCTGTGTGCTTGGCCAGGGGGTGCAAATCTGCTGACATTTGTGTTGCAGCTTTTTCTTACCAGTGTGGTTTAGTGAGGTCCTAGCTTCTTCAAGATTCAGGGGAGAAGGACTTGTCATTTTTTTCATGTTGGTGTTAGATTCTTCTTTTTGAATATTATGTTGCATTTGTTCTTCTTGATGTTCATTAGCAGTCGAGATGGCTATTGTTAAGTCTTTTAGCTTACTGGTAGTTTTGGTCCCAGCAACATATGATGCATCTGGATCCACAGACTTCACCATGAATTTGTATTCCAGCCCTGCAAAAACCCAAACACAGAAATAAAATGCCGAAGTTTTACACCTAAAAAAAAACAAAAAAAACATACAAAACTGAAAAAAGTTTTTGAATTTAATTTGCATGTTAATATTTTTTTTTACCTGAACATCTCTAAACATCTTGCATAGAAAAATGTGTATATAACACACAAGTTGACAATAAAATATTAGACTTTGTGTGTCTTTTACATCCAGAAAATTTTTTGGGGAGGTGTCCCTCCTAATTGTAGTCTCGTGTTTGTGAATGGCTTTACTGTTACTGGCACCATGGTGTGTGTTCCTCTGAGAGAACATAACAGATGGCTCAACACACAGGGGTGCCATATTGCTGCCACAGGAGCTTGACAGCAAAAAAGCCACACGCGTGCAACATGCACACACACACATTGTCAGAATATGCAGGCATCCCTGAAAGAACATGTTTATTCAGTTTTGGACAAAAAGCAGAGAAAAGTAAATTGATAAAATGTCTTCAAAACCATGCAACCCTCTTACCACACTTTTCTAACACCTCCTGGTTGACGAGCTCCTTCACTTCTTCAGCCTTCACACAGAGAAATACAGCATTTCAGAGGCCAGTTTTTCAGAATGGTTTAAAACATTTATGAATGGAAATATTCAGTTGACATACTGATAGTCCAGGCTCTCCCTTTTCCCCTTTTGCTCCTTCCATACCCTCTGTACCCTAGTGGAAATAAAACAGCTGCTCGTCACCTAAGCTTAAGCCAACCTTTCACGGCTGTTTTGGACATGTCAAAAAATTCAGTGGAATGAGCATCGCAACTTGGACAAATCACATATCCTCTGCATAGATGCCAATGTTATATTTCATAATACTAAACACAAATTTCCTAGCTTTAACCAGTTAATAAAATTATTTAATCTTGTCCTACAAGATTATTGCAGATGCTCTGTCTGTGTTCCTGCCTGGATACTGAGAGCTTGAAGTGACTTACACTGCAGGAGATTTGACTCTATTTTCTGATTTATATAGCTAATAATAATGACTTGACCACTGGAGGGTGATCATACACTGTGGTATACAGCACTGAACATTCAGCCTGAGGTGGTCAAACAAATATAAAGCTTTGTAAAAAAATGTGACAAGGACATCATGGAAAAAGGTAACTTAGTCAGTCCAGATGAAGTAGCACCCAGTAAATTTTAAACCCTTTATCTCATTATTTATGCACCGCTGTTGCAAAGAATATTTATGTACATTAATGTGAAAGCAATGAACCAGTCATCTCATGCTAGGGTAGGCAGGAGCTCTGACTCTTCTGATGAAGAGCACATTTACATGTGTTGTGAATTGGCACTATATAAATAAAATTGAACTGAATTGAATTGAATTGAAAAGATTCACTCAGCTCAGGATGCAGAATACTGGAACTGCCCTACCTGCCAGGGAAGTTGGTCTTTTTTTGTCGACATATGTGACAAAATGAGAAATAGAGTAATAGTGACTTTACATGTCACAGAGGTCTAGACAAATGTGAATTTTCTTAATTATGACAATTAGCCACTGAATTTGAACAAATTACAAATAAGTCTTAGAAAAACAACACAGTATAACTCAATTGTTGTTCTGAATTATCTAAGTTTGTGAAGTGTCAGAATAAATTGATATGAAGTATCAAATATATACGTAGAATAGATGTTTACAATCATTCCAGCTACTAAACCACAAAATAGCAGCAGAGACTTATGACCTCTACTACCACTAGCTAAGTATAAAAGCATTGTACATACATCAATTAAAACAATGTTCTATCAACAACATGAACAGCTATCATAAACGCACTGCTAATTTTTTAAATGTATGAAGACTTTTTGTAAAATAGAAAAAAAAAAAAAGTTATTTGCAATCACCGGAGAATGTTTTATTTTTTTATTTCACTTTTTAAAAGGCATCTCTAGAGTCCATGCTGAATATTGCCCAAAGCTGGGTCTGAACCACTGGCATAAGCAAAGAATAAGGAAGTGTTCAACTATAAATCTCACAGTTTCTCCTCGTAGTCCTTGGGTTCCTGGGACCCCCCTCTGACATGGCTTCGATTTGCCTCTCCTGCCCCTCTCACCCTGTTGAACAAAAGTACACAGAAGAAAACATATCTTTTAAAACAACACCTCCCTGCAAGCAAAAACAATGGTATTACAGCCCGTCAAATGCATCACTTTTACACACTATGAAAGACAGATCTGTTAGGTGCATCCTTGGAATATCCTCATTAGTACTTTCAAGCCACTCTCTGTTAACATGGAAAGTCCGGTAATTGTTGCTGAAAGGTTGTAATTGAGTAAGATATTACTTGAAGGCTGCAGACAAGAATAGACCTCAGTGTGTGTGTGTGTGCGTGTGTATGTGTTAATTTGGGACATGTCTCCGCTGTCTTCAGAGCCCCAGCACTTCGAGCACATGCTGTCGTTCTCTCACGAAGGCACGATGATGACTGTAATCAAGCTCTGCTCGTCCCCATCATCGTGACACATATTCAGTCCACCCCTGTTGGGATTTTACATGAAGTGGAGAAATTTAGTTGGGAATAAGAATATTTGAAAGACAGTCTGTTTGGCCACAATATTCCAATAATACTTTGTTGGACTGTTTTTTAGGCAGACTTTATAATTTCCTTTGACTAGTCATGAGTAAACATTTAAGACTATGCACCTGAAAATTTCATTAGATAACATTATTCTTGATATTAACTTGGTACTCACATTATCTGTTTCCTATACCCTTTAATTTAACCACACAGTTTAATAACTTACCGTCCAAGCAATTTATTAAATTTTTTGTGTTGTCAATTTAGAATGCTACTACTAAGAAACAAATCAGGTATGCTAGTCCCAGACATACAGTGTGTTACAAACCTATTGATACCCTAGAAATGGTGTCTATGTAATCATCCCCCTTTACTCTCATACACCTAAATAATATCCATTGCAACCAATTGGTTTCACAAATCACCAAGTTGCAGAAAATGAAAAGAGTATAGCACAACTGCAAAACTACCAAGACATGCTCGTCTACCTGAACTAACAGTCTGGGCAAGGAAAACATTGGTGGTCAAGTTGGAGGATTTGTCAGCAAGACAACTGGTTGGGTATCTACAAATCTGGGCTTTATGGAGGAGTGGCAAGAAGAAAACCATTAAAGGGAAGTTATAAAGAATCCTGTTTGCAGTTTGCCACAAGCCATGGTGAGAACACTGAGAACGTGTGAAACAAAGTACTTTAGTCAGATTATCTGACTAAAGCCTGAGACACATTACACGACTTTCATTCATCACAGATTTTTAAAAGACTAGGTATTTACACTAAGACTGTTTTTTTGTTTCATGACAAAGACTAGGGAATCACACACTTAAGAACTTCCTGCTACTAGGTCCCAGAGTAGGGTATTTATCAGATCAACTAAAGCCAACTGAGTGCATAAAACTCTCATGAAAACTGTCACAAGAGTGTGATTTGGATAGTGTTGACTTTGTCCTTTGTAAATAAGGCTCATAACCTTTATGTTCAGTGTATGAATGAGTTGATTTGTTTCACTAAGGCCTTTTATTATTTACTGTATTTTAGTCTTAAATATTGGAGTGTCTATCTGTTGTTTTTTTGTTTTGTTTTTAATCACTACATATTGTAATTAGTTAGGTTATAATTTGTACTATACCCAGTTGTACATTTATGTTCATAATGCTGTATAGTTACAAGTAAAGAAAAAAAAAAAAGTCGTCTCACAGCTGTTGCCATGTCCCAGCGTCTCTATTTCATTGACTGCCAGCAACACAGGATGAAGTTTAGTTGGTAATCAGTTCACATTACCATACTGTATCCTGATCCATCTAAAATAATTCTAACGCTTATGTTTGACTGCAACTAAGGTTGGGTCATTTCCCTTTCACTTGGAGAGTCTGGTCTTTGTCCCATCTCACCATAACAAATTTTGTGCCAACCTGTCCGGCTGACTAAGTGCGATTAGTGTAGACAGAAGTAGACTTGGCTCAACTGGCTGGGAATTGTGGGTAACATCAAGCAAAAAATAGTGTAGTATGTCACCAGCTTTACTTGTATAACGCTATGTATGGAGAAAATGGACCCTGAAAATATCGTTCCCATGGTCAGTCATGCTGATGGTAGCATCATGCTGTGGGGATTCTTTCCTGTAGCAGGGACAGGGAAGCTGATCGGAGTTAATGAGAAGATCACTGGAGCCACATACAAGGTAATCATAGAAGAAAATCTATTAGAGGCTGTAAAATGCTCAAGAATGGAACAGAACTATTAAGTTTAAACATAAACTTTAAACATACTAGAACTTTAAACATAAAGCCCGGATAAAAATGGAACAGTCAGAGCATTTTCATGTGTTAGAATTTCAAAGTCCAGACCTAATGCCAGTGACCTTTCATTACTCAAATGAAAAACTTACATCATTCTGAAACGGATATTACCATGTGGGCTCAGGAACACTTCAGTGGACCATAGTCAGTTAACACAGTTTGTCGCTACATCAACAAGTGCAAATTAAAACTCTACAATGCAAAGTGCAATCCATACTTCCCAGAAATACTGCTGGCTTCTTTGTGCCTGACCTCATCTAAGATGGACTGAGACAAAGTCGAAAAGTGCGCTGTGGTCGGAAAAATCCAAATTTCAAATTGTTTTAGGAAATTACTGAGTCATGTCCTCTGGGACAAAGAGGAAAAGGACTATCCGGATTGTCATCAGCGCTAAGTTTAAAAGCCAGCATCTGTGATAGTATGGGGGTGTGTTAGAACCCATGACATGGGAAACCTGCACATTTCTTTTTCAGGGACATCCTTGCTTTCAGCAAGACAATGCCAAGACACATTCTGCATGTGTTACAACAGCGTGGCTTTGTATTAAAAGAGTGTGGTTACTAGACTGGCATGTCTGCAGTCGGGACCTGTCTCCCATTGAATGTGTGGGGCATTACGAAGTGCAAAATACAACAAAGGAGACCCCGGACTGTTGAGCAACTGAAGTTGTACATCAAGCAAGAATGGGAAAGTATTCCACCTACAAAGCTTCAACAATTAGTGTCCTCAGTTTCCAAATGCTTATTGAGGGTTGTTAAAAGGAAAGGTGATGTAATACTATGATAAACATGGCCCTGTCCCAGCTTTTTTTTTTGGAACATGTTTAAAATTTTAAATGAGTATTTCCAAAAAGCAATAGTTTTTATTTATGTTGTACACAATGTCCCAACTTAATTGCAATGTGTTTCTCATACAAGGTAAAAAGGCAAAAATATCTGTCCCCTGATGTGCAAAGCTAATAGAGACCTGCACAAAAGAATTGCAACTGTGAATGCTGTGAAAGTTGGTTTCAAAGTGGGTCAGGGGCTTTGAATAAAAATACACAACAATCCCCTACTACTTCGCATTTAGCATTGCTTTGTGTTTCTCTATCACATAAAATCTCAATAAAGAGCATTCATGTTTGTAGTTGTAATGCGACAAAATAAAAAAGGGTTCTTTTGCAAGAACGTAAAACATGGACCATTGTGTGGTTATGTCAAGTTATTAAAATGAGAATCACAAGTGGGGCTTTTATACAAAGGCACAAAAAAGGTTTCAACTAAGGCTGGAAGACAGAGTCTTACTGATGCGAGAATTAAAATCTCAACATATACGGTCATTGAAGGTGCATATACAGTATGTTCAGCCACATTATATTTAAACTTGCTACTAGAAAGGGCCAGTTTCATGAATGAAAACCCAACCCTGCAGCCACAATGGCACAACCGGAAACTGGTATTAAGTACCTTAGGCCCCGTGTCCCCACGAGGACCTGGGGGTCCTGGTGGTCCTTCATCTCCATCTCTTCCTGGAGTTCCGAATGACCCCTTGAAGCCTGGAAATCCTGGGAAACCCGCAGCACCCTAAAATTAGGCAAAATAATTAAAGTGGGATGTTTTTTCTGAGATCAGCTGAGAAAAAAAAAAAAGCTGTTCTTCAACATTACTAATATAATACATTACACTATATAAAACTATAAATATGTATCTAGTGTAACATTACATGCAATTTACAAACCTTATCCCCTTTCTCTCCTGGATCACCGTCACCACCATTGGTCCCACCTTCTCCTTTATCACCCTTTGATTTTATACATATTGTATAATGTGAGTGAGTATTTGTCCCTGGTAGATATGAATGGAAATACGTGTGCATTTGTATGTTCACCTTGCGCCCTGTGAGTCCATTAAGTCCTGGTAAACCTGCTCTGCCAGGTACACCTGGATCTCCCTATTTAGTAGAAATAATATACAGTGCCTTACAGAAAAACGTTTTTGCATTTCGTAATGTTACAACCACAAACTCCACTGTATTTTATTGGGATTTGATGTGATAAATCAACAAAAGTAGTGCATAATGCTACGTTGAAGATAAGAGACATACGGTTTTAAACCATATATGGCATTCAGCCCCACCAAATTAATGTTTATCAGAACCACCTTTGCTGCAATTAGTGCTGCAAGTCTTTTGGTGCATGTGTTTACCAGCTTTGTACATTTGTAGGTGTCAACCAGAGGCCTTTGCGGCTGGATTACCAGTGAGAAATAATAGTAACGGCAGAGGAAGGTGGAAGTAGCAGTGGATTTATTCAGGCGCACACCATCGAGCCTAAGAGCATCAAGCCTCTTAACAAGACACAATTGCAGCCTTAAATAGGCACAGCTGATAAAAGGACTAAACCATTCTCTACATGGAATTTAACATCTCACAACTTCCAACTCAAACATACATTTTATCAAATATATACATATTCCCCCTTATTGTTTTTATAAATATTTTATATTTTTTTAAACCTACACACCCAAACACCATAAAACCTCACAAATACTAAGTGCACAAATCCCCCACATTTTCCATGGTCTCTCCCAGAACCTATAAATGGTGTCTAGACCCCTGGGGAAATATTTGTCCAAACACCCTGGAGAGGACACAGAAAAGACAGGTGAGTCACTTCTTTAGCACAACACTTTTAAACAGACTTTACACAAACATTTGCTCAAGTTTCAGAACAGTAGACCTTATTTGCTCTGACTAACAATTCTCCTTTCACAGACACCCACCCCACTTCATAATGAGGAGCAGCTGTGCAGAGCCTGGAACAAAAGGCTACATGCTCATCACTAAAATACTCAATAAATATTCAATAAAAAGTTAAACTTGTGTGCAAATGATTATGTGCAAATCC
>JAHUTJ010003076.1:0-10201 GCA_036250325.1 Characodon lateralis | reverse complement strand
GTGGTCATAAAGGGATGGACATGGTCAGCAACAATACTCAGGTAGGCTGTGGCGTTGACACGATGCTCAGTTGGTACTAAGGGGCCCAAAGTGTGCCAAGAAAATATCCCCCACACCATTACACCACTACCAGCCTGAACTGTCGATACAAGGCAGGATGGATCCATGCTTTCATGTTGTTGATGCTGAATTCTGACCCTACCATCTGAATGTCGCAGCAGAAATCAAGACTCATCAGACCAGGCAACGTTTTTCCAATCTTCTACTGTCCAATTTTGGTGAGCCTGTGTGAATTGTAGCCTCAGTTTCCTGTTCTTAGCTGACAGGAGTGGCACCCGGTGTGGTCTTCAGCTGCTGTAGCCAATCCGCCTCAAGGTTCGACGTGTTGTGCGTTCAGAGATGCTCTTCTGCATGCCTTGGTTATAACGAGTGGTTATTTGAGTTACTGTTGCTTTCTATCAGCTCGAACCAGTCTGGTCATTCTCCTCTGACCTCTGACATCAACAAGGCATTTGTGTCCACAGAACTGCCGCTCACTGGATATTTTCTCTTTTTCGGACCATTCTCTGTAAACCCAGAGATGGGAGTGCGTGAAAATCCCAGTAGATCAGCAGTTTCTGAAATACTCAGACCAGTCCGTCTGGCACCAACAACCATGCCATGTTCAAAGTCACTTAAATCACATTTCTTCCCCTTTCTGATGCTCGGTTTAAACTGCAGCAGATTATCTTGACCATGTCTACATGCCTAAATGCATTGAGTTGCTGCCATGTGATTGGCTGATTAGAAATTTGCGTTAACGAGCAGTTGGACAGGTGTACCTAATAAAGTGGGCAGTGAGTGTAGGTTGGCAATATGTCTATTAAATGATTAAAATCAGAACAAACCAGAGATTTTTACATGTGCATCTAAAGTAACACTTGAGAAAATTTTAATAACTCTTTTTTCCCAAAGCAGTAAAGGCAGACACTAAACATCCCTCTTCATGTAAATACTAAATACTACATGCCACATTCCATGTACATAGTGTATGTTCTCTTTTTCTAGTTTTTTTAATTTAAAGTGTCTATAACCTACATGTGTATCTTTTGAGCCCGTTCTCAGCTAAATTTCATTATGGTGACATAACGACAATAAAGAATCTTAAATCTTATTAGGAACCTTAGAACAACATGCTATGGTTCTTAATAATGAATTTTGCCAAAGTACCAATAGGTCTAGGGGTCTTCTATCCCAGAGAACATTTTGGTACAAAAAATAAGTATTTCTTTTTTTTTAGCCATCCACTAACCAAATTCTAGCACTTTTGTGAAGTGTGGAGCTCAGAAATTATGTTTGAGTGAAAAGAGTTGTACAACTGAATATCATCTGTGTAGAAGTGCTAAAATAATTTTTTAAAGGTTCATAAAATGTTTTCAAGGGGAGCAAATATAACAAAAACAGGAGAGTCAACAAAACTGAACCTCTGGAGTATACTAAAATGGATTGGACAAGGAGCAGATCTGTACTTAGAAGTAGCCACAAACAATATGTATAACAGGAATTAACAAAGCCATTGCAAAGCAAATCCTGATACACCAATCCAGCGTCTCTGCCTACTGAGGAGGATGTAAGGAAAGCTGAGGTTAGGTACAGCATGAGCAGCACAGACGAGTCACCCACATCACTCTGCATCAGAATGTGATTTGATTCCTTAACTGACTGAAAGTGGTCAAGGATGTAATGAATGAATGAAAGCAGTTATCTGCTAGGCCACAACCTTCTATAGAATTTTAGCAATAAATGGAAGCTCGGAGATGGATCTATAGCTCTCTAAGATCCTTAAGATAACAAGTTGAGCTGGAGTGAGTGTCAACACAAACCAAAACCCTCTTTGACATGTTCTGATCTTTAACCTACTTTTTGACCAGAGCCTAGAAATGTTATTTTCTCATCTCTTTTTCAGCTTTTTTAATTACCTACTTCTTGCTTAATTCTCTTGCATTACCTAAAGGCTTCACATTGATCCTCTCCACAGTTGCAACACATTTCCCATAGAGATACATACCTCTACATCTCACACAACTGAGCTCTTTACTACACCTACATGTTCAAATCTTGTTACCACATTTTACGAGTTGTGGAATTGTGCCCTCTGACCATGTGATTTATCAAATAGGATGATAGGATGGACCACCCTTGAAACTCAGTCACCACCATTTCTGTGGCTCTCCTTGTCCCTTTCACAACTAATTTAATCTGATGAGTGCTCAGAACCACTCCCCCTTTCAAATGACTTTTAATATCCTCAGTGCTCATGTTTAAAGAGGCACCAAACACCTCTTTAATCTGTCAGTTTTTTTCCTGTTTGTACTCACTTCTTTGACAATACCCAGTTCTTTAAGTTTTATGTTTTGTTTTCCTGCTTTTCATTTACACATCCAACTAACTCCCTAAAGCTAAAACCTTAGTAAATATATCAACAAGAGATTTTTTTCACTGATTTGAGAGAACTGATCTTGCTAAACCTCCATTCTTACTCTCATTCCACTATGTTCATTTAAAAAACACCCAGCGAATGACCCCCACATTCTTTAACCAATCAGATTACATTAAATAAGCAAATTAAGGACGTCTAAATTTTACTCCAAATGTGCTCACAACCAAAGCTGACAAAGGCCACTATCACCTGCTAATCTGGGTTTTTCCTGAAGTGTCACACTGCTGGGAGTAAAAGGAGGAACAAGTTGTACTGGTAGAAATTACTGCCTTTCACAGGATGGTATAGAGGCACAGTTATGCTAACATGTAGCAATATGCAGCATGCAGGAATGAGCCCTGTCATGACCCACAATAAAACATATTATTCATGTTATAGGAGTTTATAAAAAACACATTTGGACTTAAAATACAGATATCACTTTAGTTTTGTTTAATATAATTTATTTATAAGTTTAGGCCAATTGAAATCTATAGCATAAATGTGGAATAGAGAAAAAGTTAGAAGCATGTGTATGTGGTGCGTGCTGGATTTTATACAAACATCCTCCATGAGCAGATTTCAGGTACTCATGTAGATTCACAACCAAACACATAAACATTGTTAACATTAAGCATCACATTTTTTTTGCGTGGCTTTTGAGATGCACACAAAATGTAGGTTTCTGTTCATTGTTGAAAGTACTGGGTCTTTTATGGGTTCAGTAACATACATACATCAACTTTCTAACATTTAGAAGCTTGAAATCATCAGAAGCAAAATATGCTGATTATAAAAATCAAATGCCACTGTGAATTTCAATGAGTCTTTACAAACAAAATAAATAAAATCCAGTTCATTTCTGTTTGTTCAAGTTCAAATGCACCTTACCAAATAAAATGTACAATTACAGACTGATCTGGAAAAGCTGAAGTGTGTTTTCAGTGGCTCAGTGCTGTTTGCACTCCAGGCGGGTGTTCACGTTGTTTACATAATGTTTTTGTCTTAGGCCTAGATTATTTTAAATACAACTCAGATTAATTTAATAGTAATTAATTTAATAAATACAACAACAACATACAAGCTCTTTACTATCTTTATGATATTTTGATCCCCCATTAAAGGGGACATATCATGCTTTTAAACCCTTTCATTCACCCTTAAATCATTCAGTTGCGGTCTATATAAAGTGGAACTGCAATGCTTTGGTCTGATTTCCTTGTAATTATAGCTCCACAGGCCCCTCTTTACCCCTGTCCTGAGGTGCATCTGAGAGGGACTCGTTTTGGTGCGATTACTTTAAATATTACTGAGGCACATCACAACCCACCCTCCTCAAGGTCAAAGAATGCTTCATTTTAACCCGTTCGTGTTGAATTTATTTAGTTGAAAATTTTAACTTACAATTTTCTCTTCCTGTCCAGGTGGATTCCTTAGAAAGAGACAGAGAGGAGCGAATAAAATATCCACTACTCCAATGATGGTCATCAGCCAAGAAAAGCCAATGCTCTCAGCTATGGATCCTCCAATGGACGGACCTGTAACAGGAACAGAACATATTTCTTTGGTTGACCTGAAACATCTGTGCTGCTTGTTAGTGCTGACAAGATGAAATAAAGATTGAAATTAGACAGTCTGCTGACATTTTCTGATCTGTTCCAGTGTAGAGAGGAGCGTATACTTAACAAATGCAAGATACCCAGGTTCTACAAATGTCATGAAAGATAAGTGAAAAAAAAACTTATAGACTTGTTTTCTAGGTCTGACCAAATAATTTTTTTCTCATGACTTTAGAAGTTAGCTGCAAGTAAAAATGTGTAGAATAATACATTTATAAGTATGTGTTTTTTAATACTTTGCTCTGCCACTAGAGGTATTGGAGTAAAACCAACAGCCTTAACTAACAGCTGCTTTGTTCAATTGAACAATCAAAGGGCTGGTTTCCAAGAACCAATGTCTCATTTTGTAAATATGATTGTTGTGAAGTAAGGTAAAATATAGTAAAAGCACATAAATAATGAATTTGTTTTATTTTTTATGTATTTTTTACCATCTCAAGGCCAGAAAGGCAAATAAAAAAATGGTATATTTCTGTAATACCTCTTATGTCTGCAAAAGGTGTGGCACAGCCAGCCGGCCAGCCAGCTAAGTGAGTGCAGGAAGTTATATTTTGTTTAAAAAAATCAATAAATTTTAAAAGATGTTTTGGGATATTTTACACAGGTTGTTTGACCTTAAAACGCCATACATTGCAACAGTCCCAGACAAATGAGCCTGTTTTTAAATTCACTACGGTGGTTTCGGAGATGCAAGGCCTGCATCAGACACAGTGGGAGTTTGAGTTTGTTCACCCCGTGGACTACTGCCTGATCTTGGGAGAGTGCACCATCGTTGTACCACTACCTGTTTGTTTATAGTTGGTATATGTGAGATATAAGGCTTTGTGATAGATAATTACAGGTAGCTGAATATTAAAACTACGTCTTCTTGTTTATTGTTGTGGAAAGTGTTAGCTGTACTGTATGATAATCAAATGTTCCTGAATGCCGTTGTGCTGCAACACTTTTTTTAATGCCTACCTAACACTGTCCACCTCTAATATAGGAAGTAGCGTATTTGTTAGCTTGACAGCTTGAGCCTGCAACTCTCAGCAGTGTACAGCAGTATTCAATAAACCGCCTTCTTTATTGTTCCATGAAGGATGGCGGAGGACAATTCCAGCATGGATCCAGTTTCTGGACAGCTCCCAGTGATCTCTCTTAATTTCCAGCTTTAGTGTATCCTCACCTTTCCTCACCTTCCTGCTGCAGCCTGTATCTGATGTAGGCCTTTGCATCTCCGAAACCACGGTAGAGAATTTAAAAGCAGGCTCATTTGTAAAGAACTGACTCCATATGTGGTGTTTTAATGTCAAATATCTAATTTAAAAACAACCCAAAACATGTTTTAAAAACAGACTTATATTTCATATTTTTTAACAAAATATTACTTGCTACACTGACCTTCACTTAACTTGCTGGCTGGCTGCGAAACACTTTTTGTGGACAGAAGAGGTAGTACAATGCTACAAACTACAATTTTTTTTTCTTTCACTTGCCTTTCTGGGCTTGAGAATCCAACATTTTTTCCCATTCTGTTGACTGAGGTAAAACAGTTTATTTTTCCCAATAGGTTTTTATTTAGCTGTTGTCACTAAAACATTAATAAGTGAACAAATAGGTAGGGGTCTCTCTAAATTGCCCTTGTGAATGAGTGTGTGCATGGCTGTCCTCTGTGTTGCCCTACGATGGATTGGTGACCTGGCCAGGGTGTACCCTGCCTCTTGCTTGTAGACTGCTGGAGATAGGCACCAGCAGTATAGCAGTGTAGAAGATGAATGAATAAGGTTATAATATGTATGTACTGACAGCAAGTTTTAAGGCCATTTGCAATATACAGTCTTGGTCCCAAGAAAGCAGTCATGGTGGGCAATTACCTGATCAATACTGTAGTAAATTCTGTATCGAAAATAAATATACAAGCTTGATATAATAGCATATCATAGCCAAGAAATACATTATGTGCTTTTACTGTATTTTATTTTTCTTCACAACAATCCCATTTAGATAATGGGACATTGGTTCTTGAAAAACAGCCCCTTTTTTTGTTGCTTGTATTGCTTGTCTATGCAAACTTACTCGGGTAATTTCACTTTACCGCAGCCTAACTTTCACGGGTAAATGGTCAAAGTGTGGAGTAGGTCTTTTCAGATTATCAAAGGGGCAGAGCTGTATGCAGCGAGGCATGGAACCACCAGCTGCGGTAATAGCGCAGGTTAGTATACAAATTAATAGTTTTCACGCTATTATTTTTATAGTTATAAGATGTTTTTAAGCAAGAAAGTAGACCTTAAAACTTCATCTCTGCAGTAAGTTAATCAGAAATGAGTCTACTTTGAAATGTTCTTTTGGAGTTTTCAGAGTAGTGGAGCTCCACTTAAAGGCTGGTCTGGATGCTCAGCTAACTGGGCAGCTGGACTGGGACTTCACCACTAACCACTGTCTGATCTTGGCCCGGCACTCTGGGATTTCCCGCTACCTGTTATTTGTTTGCGGCATCTGAAAGTGAGTATAAAGTGTTCAGTAGGTATGTGGTGAATAACCACAAGTACCAGAAAGTAAAATGGAACATTTTTCGGTGGAAAATTGTGACATTTTAAGTTGTTGTAGAAGTTTATTATACATTTTTGATACAGTTCCATTCGAAAAATATTTTAATGGAGTACCAATGATAGGAGAACTTAAAATTTTCCTTGTACATGAAAAAATACAAATTTCCCTAAGATTGTCTTTTCATGTAAACCTAACTTAGTGGAGTATGAACTCTTTATTATTTTTCATTATTCATCGTTTTATGCAGAAAGCTCTGCAGGAGGAGAGACCACAGTTCCAACTTTGGAACTTTATCCTCATGTCCTGCCATTTCATGTTCCATGTTCTAACCATTTTCTACTTTATATAAATATTTACTTATGCTTAGACAGTCAAGGTTTGCATTCCCTGTACTTCTGGACTGAATATCTGCTATTTTCCAATCTAATAAAAAACATTTTTACTAAAGACATTTTTCTGTAGTTATCTGATATGAGTTTACCTGATTACAATAAAAGAAATATAAGTGTGTTAATCAGTGTTTAGTAGTAGTTTAGTAGTTAATGTAAATGAATCATTCAGTTGTAAAGCAGCAACCTTTCCTGCTTATGGATCCAGTGCTACTTAAGAAATAATGGAAGGAATTAATCAAGTGTAAAACTCTAAAGCTGATCATCATCTATAATTTATCAGTTAAAACAAATAAATTATTTATTAGCTAAGAGTCTTTTAAACAGAGTAAAGGATTAATGAGGTGTAGTGCAGTTGTTTTTTTTTTACAACTTTGCCATACGTCATTAGGCTAAATTAAATAAAGGACCTTTCTAAACAATGGAAAAAGAATGTACAGAAATCCCTGGTATTCCTTTTACCCAGGTAAAACAAATCTTGGGGCTTTAAATTCTGAGGCTTTCAGTGGAAAAAGGGCTATTGAGAACAATTGATGTTGTGAACAAGAAAGCTGTTAGGGAAGGCTGGTGGTTTTACTCTGGTGCCTCTAGTGGCAGAGTTACGTATTACAAAAAGCTCAAATCATCACCCTTCCACCACCATGCTTGACAGTTGGTGTTTCTAATGGTATGCTGTGTTTGGTTTGGTATATGCTGTGGATTATGGTCAGACAGCTCTACTTTGTTTACCATGGACATTGTTTAAGAAGTCTTGTGGTTCAGTCAGAGACAACATTGCAAACAAAAGCCAGCGCTTTTCTACTGTATGTCCGTTCAATCCATATATGATTTGAGCACCCTCACACCTGAAGGCATTTTTTTAAATAGCCCAGTTTAAAGCTTTTTGGATTGTTGGATCAAGCCAGAGTACCCATAGAGAATCCATGCTAGCATCGGTAGAACATTCAAAATCAACGCACAAAGGTCCATCCTGGGATTTAAAACTCAGAACCTTGTAGCTGTGAGGCAACAGTGTAAAGAATTGAGGTCTTGGGTTTTTTGACAATATGTCTGATATCAGGGCTGGCCAATATATCAAATGCCATTGTTTAAATTGACTTTACTGGGACTTTTAAGTATAAATTATCACACCTCAGTTTCTCTTACTGCTCCAGAATACATCACTCACCCCTCATGTGGAAAGTTCTAGAGAAGACACAGTTAAAAATCTAAACACATCAATAAGAGTTTCCTGAGTTTTCAATGCCAGATTTTGAATAAACAAAGAAGTTGTTTGTAAAGCAAACTATGTCTGGATCAAGGGATTGTGAAGAGTAAGTTATGGCCAATAAACAAGGTTTTAGCACAAAGGCATCCTGGATGAGAGAATTCAGTTTGTCTCTATCTGCTCAGGTTTAATAAAATATAAAGGTTGTTTGACAATCTCATGAAAGGATGATGAACTTTATTGTTACTCCCTTTGTCAAAGGGGTAAGTAATTTGGTTGTAAGTAATTTGCTCAGCCTCGTGAACCGACATTCATTCTGATCCTGATGCTCTGGAGCTGCTATTGTTCTGGAGATTTTTAAATTTAGTCGAAACTGGCATAATTCAGTTCAATGCAATTCAATTCAAAATACTTGATTCATAGGTGCGGTGCTGGTGGTGTAGGGTTTTAAGCGACAGACCCATGTACAGAGACCTTTGTCCTCAATGCAGGCTGTTGTGGGATTGAATCCTGACCCTGACATTTCCTGCATACCATTCCCCTACTCTTTCCACCATTTTTATCTGCTTACTGTCAAAAAATTATAAAATAAAGGCCACTAGTGCCGCAAAGAAAACATTTAAAACAAAAAAATACTTTATTCATCCCAAAGGGAAATTAAATGTTGTAGCTAATATTATACAGGTTTATTCAAAGAGGTGTTGTAGATGCTGATGGCTGTGGGGAGGAAGGATCTCCTGTAGCGGTCTGCACATGATTGCAGAAGAGATCACACTCTCCACAACAGACTTATAGAAGATATATAATAGATAATATAACTTGCCTTATTGCTTGCTGTTTAATTTGTGTGTTTGGCAGAACATTTTGCAATTTTGTTAGTCTAGCATCTGTGTGGTTTGACAAATGATCAAATGGAATTATGTTTGTCTTAGATGTAAATTATATCTTGTTTTTGCTGCTATATTTGTCAGTCTATTGTACTTTTTTCAAAATAGGCAGCCAAAATTGTAGCTTTCTTTTGGAACTGAACTGGTCACCAATCATTTCTACACTTGGATCATTTGAAAGGATGGCAGCAAAATATAATGCTTCTGTCCTGCTGTTAAAGGAGTGTTGTACCTCGCTAAATCCAACCCACATCCTGATGTTAATTTTAGACCACATTGCCCAGCCCTACTCTGAATATTGCATCTCTACCAACGCTAAGACATTACACGGTCTTAGTGTAATTTGGGAATTTGCTAATGGTCAGTTAATGAAGCATTTGATCATCAGCAGCACCTGGCTGCTACTTTCCTTTTTAAATGCTGTGAAAACAGTAAGGAGGTACCTTTTTAGCCTGTTATTTATTTTGCTTTTGTTTCCTGCTTACCTAAAGCAAATCCCATGCAGAAAGCTACATCAGCAATGGCATACACACTTCCATACACAGACACATGCCTCAGGTCCACCAAGTAACCCATTATAGGCATCATGGAGGAATCCACCATGCCTGTAACACATATTTAGAAATGATTAGGTTTCATTTGAACTTTATACTACATTTAGCAGTAACCTGAGCAGATGTAAAAAACTCACCGATTGCAAAACCAACACCAAAGTTTGGAAGAATAAGACCATAGATATCTCTGGCAAATGGCACCTAAAACAGACAAATTAGGTATTTAATTACAGTGTATCTCTATGTGTTATCTGTATATTTCATACATAACAAAGAAGATAACTGCTTTTAATTTCAGAATGGTAATTAATTAATTCCAGTTTGTCCATGTAAATGATAAATCATCTTTAAACTCCAGGGTTAATTGTGGAGTACCACAGGGTTCAGTACTTGGGCCAATTCTCTTTACTATATATATATGCTTCCAATAGGTAAAACTATCAGGCAGCATAGGATAACTTTTCACTGTTACGCTGATGATACTCAGCTTTACTTATCCATGAATCCTGATGAGCCCAACCAGTTAGATAGACTACAAGCATGTCTTGAAGATAT
>JAHUTJ010003075.1:0-10205 GCA_036250325.1 Characodon lateralis | reverse complement strand
TGATGGCATCTTCAACTCCAACTCCACAGCGATAAGCAAACTGAAGGGGGTCCTGATGGTTTACTGTTTGCTTACTCAGGTGGGCCAACAGGAGTCTCTCTAGGACCTTCATGATGTGAGATGTCAGTCATTGAGGACTGATGGGTGAGTTTTCTCTGGTACCGGAACAAGACAGGAGGTCTTCCACAACACCGGAACATTCTTCAGGGCCTTCAGCATAAGGTTCAGCTTAAGGTTCTTCTGAACCTTCTTTGAAAATGCCTGCAGTATTTGTATTTAGCCAAGTTAATTTAAAGCACATTTGGGTGCACCAAAGTCTGCTTTTGAGAAAAAGTCACTGAATAGATGTGGTTTTATTTACCATTAAATCATAGAGAATGCAAAAATGTTACTAAAGAACAATACTTTGTGTTGTAAATTTGCCATAATTAAAATAAAAAAATGTCCATCTGCATCAACCTCCCGTGCTGGCGGGACTAATGTGTATCATTATGTAATTGCAGTCTCAGCCGCACAAAATTAGTCCAGGGTCCGCAGGTGGCACCCGGACCGCACATTCGACACCTCTGATATTGTACAAGCCTAATTGGTTTCCAAGGCGACCTTGCCACTCACAATATGGCGGACGCACTGACGCATACTTCCTCCGAGGCAACGAACCGAGTCAAAACTGATTGACAATACGCTGACGCTGATTGGCTGACACAACACAAAGGCATAACGAGAGTGTGATCTGATTGGACGAACCAATAAACAGAACTTCCTTAAAATTTATAAAGACACAATAGTAACGGTATACCGGATATAATTCTAAAAAGTAAAATTGTATTTGCAGTCAGTAAGGACAGCGAGAAAATGTTTTAAGAGTAATAGATACAAATGTAGTAGTTGTAGCAGACGTAACCAGTATTTTAAAAAGCACATTTATAATTGTGCGTTTTATCCCGGGCGTCTTAAATATGAAGCTTTTATTCTGAAGGCGTATATAGGAAGTGACTCTTGTTCGTGGACGTAGCCTTGATTGTTGCAACTGTTGCTCAGGAATCCTCGTTATTTCGCAAGTCCTAGAGGTTCCCCAGCGTCGGAGCAGACATGTTCAGTCCAAAGGATTTATCCGAGTGTTTTCGGGAATGGGACGACTTGGAGAAAGATTATCAACATATCCAGGTTAGTTTAGTTCGTGTATTCAGGAATGGTAAACAAGAAACACTGCAGCCCTGTCAGGCTAACAGACGGTGTGGGTGGGGCGGGCAGGAGGGTTCCACTCAGCAGATAAAGATTAAATAAAAATATTAATATAAGGATAATAAGGAATATTAACATTTTTTACAGATATATACCACAGGCTTAAAAATAAATGTGCTGTACCTGCAGATATTTAGTAGATGAAATGCTAAAAAGGCCTGAATTTGCTATAATATATATAAGAATAATCCCATTTCATTAAAGTAAGAGCTAAACTCTGAGGTATCACGAGTAGCGACATAGTAGGATTTACTGTTTTTGTAAACTGTTGTGAATGTAGGTGCATCCCAGTAAATTAGCTAATTATCGGAACATTCATTTATATGAGTAATTCAGCCATAGTAATTATATATTTAATGCCTTTATATTTGGATGATACTGCCTTACAGTTAATGGAAACTCAAAAATCATCCTTTCAGAAAATTGCCTAAATAAAATAAAAAAAACACAGTAAAGTTAAGTTTGGGGTATTTTATTGCTTATGCAATCATGGGGAAGGCTGCTTACTTGACAGTTGTCCAGCAGGCAGTGACTGAGACCCTCCATAACGAAGGGTATTGCTCAAGAACCTGGCTGTTCACAGAATGTTGGATCCAATCACTTCAATGAACAGTTAGTGGAAGGACAAAGTGTGGAGGAAAAGCTGCAAGCACAAGTAGCAAGGATAACCACAGCATTGAGAGGATAATGAATCAAAGCCTACTTAAAGAGTTTGGGGAAGTCTACCAAAGCATGAGCTGGAGCTGGGGTCTTTTGAGATTTAAGAATCACTAAATACAAATGTATCCAGGACATGGACTCCAGCTGTCACATTCCTTGTGTCAAAGCACTCCTGAACAGAGAAAATGAGAAGTTTAAAACCTGGGCTAAAGGACTGGACTATTATCCTGTGGTCCAAGGTCGTCTTTTTAGATTAAAGTACATTTCATTCGCAAATCAAGGGCTGCATGGTGGAGCAGCTGTTAGCACTGTTGTCTTGCAGCAAGAAGGTCCTGTGTCCGCATTCTGGCCTGTTTGGAGTCTGCATGTTCTTCCAGTCCTCCAGCTTTGTCCCACAGTCCCAAAGTATGCATGTTGATTGTTCTTTTTAAGTTTGCTCGGGAATGAGTGTGTGCACGAATGGTTGTTTGTTCTGTTTGTCTCTGTGTTGTCCTGTAATGGACAACACCCTGTCCGGGTTGTACCTGGTCTCTCGCTCAATGACTGCCATAGATAGGCACCAGAGGCCCGTAACCCCTCATGAACGGGTGTAGAGAATGGATGGATTTGGAGATTAAGGTCCCAAAGTCTGGAGGAAGAGTGGAGAGGCTCAGAATCCAAGCAGTTTGAGGTTCTGTGTGAAGTTCCCAGTCAGTGATGATTTGATGAACCATTTCATCAGCTGCTGTTGGTCCACTGGGTTTTCTGAAGTCCAGAGTCCTGGGCTTCCTCTACACCTCAGCAGAACCACAGGCTGATCAAATTTTGAGTTTTCATTCTCTGTAAGCCATAATCATCAAAATTACAAGAAATGAAGGCTTTAAATATTTCACTCTATGTGTGATAGATCTATGTAATATATGGGTTTCGCATCTGAAATGAGGGACAAAGAATTTTGAATCATCCATCCATCTTCTGTACATACAAGGTCGCGGGGGAGCTGGTGCCTATCTCCAGCAGTCTACGGGCGAGAGGCGGGGTTCATTCTGGGCAGGCCGCCAGTTCATCACAGTTTAACACAAGACAAACAACCATTCATACCTAAGGGCAATTTAGAGAGACCAATTAACCTAACAGGCATGTCTTTGGACTGTGGGAGGAAGCCGGAGTACCCGATGAGAACCCACGCATGCACAGGGAGAACAGGCAAACTCCATGCCGAAAGAGTCGAACCTTCTTGCTGCAAGGAAACAGTGCTACCACCTGCGCCACTGTGCAGCCCCAGAATGTTGAACCTTTTCACTATATTCTAAGATTTTACCAGCTTTCCGGGGTCCATTCTACTTCACAGATTTCTACCTAACTCTTGTACAGCTCTGTTCTCTTCGCTGAATGACTCTTTAATCTGTTTTCACCTGCAGGACACCCATCGTCTATATAAACAGAAGCTTGAAGAAGTGACCAAACTGCAAAACAGCTGCTCTAGTGCTATAGCAAGGCAGAGGAAGAAACTGAAGGAGCTCGCTTTGTCATTGAAAGGGTGGGTGTTGACAGGAAATGGACTTAACTCAACAGGAAATGTTGTTGATGATTAGTTTTTAATGTGTGTCGACATATTTCCAAAATTAGATGCAAAGAAAACTCTCCAGCATCAAACCTAAGCCCAGAGGAGATGGAGTCCATTGCTGGAATGCAAGAGTCCATCAAAGACAAAACGAATGTTTTCTTTGAGATGGAAGCATTTCTGCCAAAGAAGAACGGGTATAATCGTGTTGCATGATTTGAACTTTTCAATGCTGAAGATCTCCACTTTGTGACTGATTTATGTATCCTCCTGTTTAGATTGTACCTCACACTTGTTTTGGGAAACGTTAATGTAACGCTCCTGAACAAGCAGGCAAAGTAAGTCACCGCTTTTACTGCAACCACAGCGGAGATGCTTCAGAGCCATTTCACCAATCCTCTCCCTCTGTTTCTCCACACAGGTTTGCATATAAAGATGAGTATGAAAAGTTTAAACTCGTCCTGACCGTCATCCTCTTTGTGTTTTCCTTCACATGTCGCTTTTTGTTTAGCTACAGGTAATCATTTCCCAACACCTTGTTGATGCTAGTTGAAGTTATTCGGAGATTTTACACGGTCAGATTCACCGTGTGTTTGGTTTTTGTGATGGTGGAACACGTTCCTCATCATTCGTGCTCTTGTTTCAGAGCCCTGGATGCTCTGTTCAACTTCCTGCTGGTGTGGTATTACTGCACGCTCACCATCCGGGAGAGTATCCTTATCAGCAACGGCTCAAGGTCTGTACCTGGTTTTATCTTCCCATGTAGGGTGAGATGCTCCCTGAGGGATAAAAGGTCCAAAAAACCTTCAACTTGTTTAAATCTGCTTCACGTGCCTGTCTGCTAATCGAGTCCATTGGGGAAGACACATTACAGTTTCTTTCATATTTTCTAGTTGATGACAGTTTGAAACAATTCATATTTACAATAAATGTCTGAAACTAGATATGTACTTGTATCTATAATTTGCAAATCTGCATTAAAATACAGCAAATGATTCACACCCCTTAAGCTTCCTGCCTGTTCGGATTCATTTTATGTCATAGACCAACAAAAATTGGAACATAAATATGAGCAGAAAGGAGAATGGCACATATACCTGACTGCCATACAACCGACTGCCTTGAGTCCAGCTATGTGTGAATTAATCTCAGTCCAAATGTAGATCTTCTGTGAAGTTCTCAGAGGTTTGTTAGAACTTTAATGAACAAACTGCAGCATGAAGATCAATGAGACAGGTGAGGGAGGAAGCTGTGCACATCCCCCTAAACGCACCATCTATATGGTAAAACATGGTGGTGGCAGCATCATGCTGCGGAGATAATGTTCTTTAGCAAGGACAGAGAAGCCGGTCAGAGTTGATGGGAAGCTGGATGAAACTAAATCCAGGACCATCGTGGAGAAGAATCTGTGAGAGGCAGCATAAGATTTGAGACTGGGGTGGAGGTTCACCTTCCAGCAGGACAATGACCTTAAACACAGCCAGAGCTACAATAGGAATGGTTTAGATCTAAGCAAACTCATGTGTTAGAATGGCCCAGTCAAAGCCCAGATCTAAATCTAACCAAGAATCTGTAGCAAGGCTTGAAAATTGATGTTTATGGACAGTCTCCATCCAATCTGACTGAACTGGAGCTGTTTGGTAAAGTAAAGCTCAACCTCTGTGAAACTTGATCAATAAAACTAAAAAAGCTTATTGATGTCTTGAGACAAAACGTGAAGAAGTATGTGGGGAATGAAAACTTTTGCACAGCTCTGTGCCTGTATTAGGATTTAAATCTCAGAGCCCAACATCCAGTGATACCAGTTTGCTGTTTCAGGATCAAAGGTTGGTGGGTTTTCCATCACTACATATCGACCTTCTTGTCTGGAGTGATGCTGACTTGGTAAGACCTGTTCTGGACTCCTCCACCACAGATCATAATGTAAAAAACCTTCAGTCTGCACCACTTTCACCTGATGTGATCTTTGTTGGCAGGCCTGATGGCGCCCTCTACCAGATGTTTAGAAATCAGTTTCTCTCCTACAATCTCTATCAAAGTAAGAGATTCTGTCTCTACCTGTTAAACGCTACATTATGGCTTAAACAGCTGAATTTCTACTTGTCCGCTGGTAATTTTGGGCTTTTAGCAGCATGAACCCATGACTGTCATCCTTAAATACTGTATGATAGTGTAATCACACAGCTGTTTAAAGAAGCATTTTTCCATACTTATGACATGCAGTTTGTGTCCGTAATAACGAAGGGACGTAATAATTATAAGAATTAGACATCATCACCTTAGTGAATATTAGATGTGATTAAGAAGAGGTAAAATTAGTGTAAAAAGAATATTCAGTATCAGTGATTTGTCAGCTGTGAGCTTCTTTTGCTTCCCTGTCTTTTTTGGTTTATTTCCCTGTTTGTAGGTTTTGTCCAGTTCCTGCAGTACTACTACCAGAGCGGCTGTTTGTACAGACTCAGAGCGCTGGGAGAAAGACACACCATGGACCTTACAGTTGGTGAGTGCAGGCAGCAGCTCAGCACTTTTACACTTAAAGTAAATATCACCTGACATTTTTTAACATTTTTTTAAAAGTAACCTGTAGAACTGGGCCGACATTGATAACTAAAGTTTAGTTCCATCTTGTTGCCACGTGGTATTTTTTTAGTCATGTGACGGTGATGCAGCGCAGGATTGTGGGGAGTTTAATAAAAGCAGTGAAGCAATGTCAGCTGTTTTGTCGTTTTTTCAGGGTGTTGAAAGGTTAGGGGTGTATATATAGTTTCGGTAAATTTTGGTTATCGGCCATAACAGCAATATTAATATTGGATATAGATTTCAGCCTAAATTTTCATACCGGTGCATATCTGGTTCAGACCTTATCCCCATTTACTCACCAAGATCAGGCAAAAAGAGGGACTACGATGCTTCACTCAAACAGTATTAAAGTAGTGCAACAAAAGTTTAAAGCACGACTTGCTCTTTTTTGTAATTGTGTCATGACAGTTTTCTTATCGTGGCTGGAAAATGTTTCATTTCAAACTTCAGAACAGTGGGAGACTTGTTTAATGTCAGCTCAGTAAGTCTCCTCTCTGCTCTCTGGGTGTTTAGAGGGATTCCAGTCCTGGATGTGGAGAGGCCTGACCTTCCTCCTTCCCTTCCTGTACTTTGGTCAGGTATGTAGTCGCTGTTTTTAAACTGACGTCTTTGGATCATTCATGTTGATTTTATCTCACTAAAAACAGAAAATGATGTGCCTGAATGCAAGAAAAAGAAATTTGAAGTTGTCTTACTAAGCTTGATTTGTTTACTTGGTTGCAGTTTTGGCAGCTGTACAACAGCATGACGCTTTTCAGGATGTTCCAGCTCCCAGAGTGTAAAGAGTGGCAGGTTAGTGTCCTATAAAACTTCATTTTCTTTTCAGTAATTTCAAAAAACCCACCAAAACTATGGAGAGAAGGAAGATGTGGGTAAATTAATCCAGAAATACAGCTTTGCAAAAGTATTCACATACCTTGGACTTTTCCTCTTTTTTTTCACATGAAAAGAAGTCCTGTTAGAAGTTTGGCACATGCCTTGTAGGGGTCCCAGCATGTGGAAGAAGGTGCTGAACCTTTTGGCTAACACAGAGAAAAACCCCAAATACCCCATACAACCATCTCCAAAATCATAGATGGTGGTGGCAGCATCATGTTGTGTGGATGCTTTTCTTCAGCAGGAACATGGAAGCTGGTCTGGCATCCAGCCAGAGCTACAATGGAATGGTTTAGATCAAAGTATATTCATGTGTTAGAATGGCCTAGTCAAAGTCCAGACCTGAATCCAAACTTTGTGGTAAGACTTGAGAACTGATGTTTACAAACATCCTCCATCCAGTCTGACTGAGCTTAACATCCAAGGCTGATACAGTAGAGACACACCCTAAGAGACATGCAGCTGTACCTTCAGTGAAACTATTGACTCAGGAGGGCTGAAAACAAAGGAACTCCACACTAATCAAATTTTTACTTGTAAAAAATGCTGAAAACCGTTTAGATTTCCCCGTCCACTTCACAAACATGCACCACTTCATGTTGGTCTGTCACACAAAATCCAAATCAGATACATTCAAATAAAGTTTGGTTTTAATGTGACAAAATGTGGAAAAGTCTTGATCAAATCTTGTTTAAATGATCCATTCATTTATTTTGCCGTCTAGGTTTTGATGTGCAGCTGCTCCTACATGGTGCTCTTCATGGGAAACCTGTACACCACGCTGAGGGTGGTTTACCAGAAATATGTAAACAACGCAGACAAGTCCAAAACTGTGTGAGCCCGCTGTAAGCAGAACAGACCAAGATGGCGTCTTATTTACTGGACAGAAACCAGAGACAGTCAGAGTTGGTTTCTTTTGTCAGGATCCCTGTCCGAGTGGACCATTTACTCGCTCTGCTACTTGAATCTCATTCCAAGTTCAAGCATTTCACGTTTGTTTAAATCAAAATCAAATCAGCTTTATTATTGATTGTTTAAAAAGTCAACCAGCTACTTTACAGCTGTCGTGTTTCAGTAGGGCTGTGCGTTTGTTTCAGAGAAAGTTTGAAGGAGTGTTACTGATAAAGAAAATGTTACTTGAATAATATTTATTTACATGTGACTCTTTGCTCAGGAGCTGCTTTGTTTGTTGGCTTTTTAAGTAAGTTATCTGCAGAATAAAACAGCCTGAAGTCCTTAAGTCTTATGTTTTTATGTGACATGACTGCTTTAACATTACACATCACATGACATTTCTATCATATGACTCCAGTACAACTAAATAACAAATATTTTGTGTAAACCCGCTGTTGAAGTGAAATTAGCAGATTTTGCTGGTGGTAATGATCCCAATTTTATGTTTTCAAGATATCTAATAGAACTCACACGGTATTAAACCTATAATACGTCTCAAAAAGTGCACCAATGTCTTGCGATATATAAGTTGTCCACTAGGTGGAAGCAGTGACCAGAACAGCTGACTGATGCCATTGCACTTCTGCTATTTCTTTATTTTTGTGGAGGAACCTTTTTATTTATTTATGGTCTGTTTTTAAGATCATTCTGTTTTTGTCAAAAGGACAAGATGATTATAAATATCACCCTTTAACTCAGGTCTAAATCTAATGAACTTTTCAGCTGCATTAATTTGGTGCTTTTAGTGGTCCATTCAAATTGTTCTTGTTTCAGGCTTTCATGATCATGCATCCACCCATCTTTCAAACATCAGTCCACCAATCAGCACCAAAGCTGAGATCAGGGCTACATTGCTTCATCTATTGAAATAGGTTTAAAGTGTGTTTGGGATCCTTGTCATGTTTGTCACCTTGTCATGGTGGCCAAACAGTTTTGGCTTTACATCATCCTAACCTAGAACTTTTGTCCAGAAGACGTCTGACTTGTCTATGTGGGGCAAATTTCTGTCAAGCTTAAAGGTGTTGGATTTGGAGGAGCAGCTTTTGTTTTGGCTGGCCCCCTGTCAGATGGTGCTGTGAAACTTACTTTACTTTGTTGAGTGACACCGGTGCTCCAGCAGTTTTCTGTTCACAACAGGATTGAGTCTTGGTGGTTCCTGGACTGTTCCTGATTATTCTAACCACCTGTCTTTGATCTGCAAGGGACGCTTTAGATCAGATGGAAAGTGGGGCACAGCTGGGTCTTCTAACTAGGCAGCGATTTGCAACACAAATAAAAACTGGGGTTGCACAGCAGTGCAGTGGTTTGTACTGTTGCCTTGCACCAAAAAGGTCCTGGGTTTAAATCTTGCCCCGGGGTTTTTCTGCATGGATTGCATGTTCTCCCTGTGCATCCATGTTTTTCCTCTGCGTATTCTGGCTTCCTCCCAGTGTTCAAAAACATGACAGTTAGGTTAAGTGGACTCTCAGTTGTCCTCAGGTTTTAGTCTGTGTGTGTGCATTGCATAGTTGCGTGTCTCTGTGTTGCTCTGTGATGGACTGGTGACCTGTCCAGGATGTACCCCGCCTCTCGCTCGCGCTCAATGACTGGGGGATGGGCACCAGCACCACCTACTCCCCCTTTACGGAATAGAAATGCAGGCTAACATTAAGATTTAGGAAAGCCTCAGCTATATCAAAAACTATGAACTGTGTTTAAAAGCCACGGCTGTGCCGAAAAAAACTATTTAAATAGACTCTACCAATTCTGTCAAGCAGAGCAGACAAATATCCAGCAAGAATTGAACCAGAAACGTGATGCGGTACACAAGAAAACGCAGTTGAAGTGCAACATGCTATTGGATATTAATTAAAATGTTATTTGGAATATTTAAATATATTTGAGCCTGTGTGGATTAGAGAAAATCCACAGTAAATGTGAACTTTGAACTTGAACATCCAATTCTTGTTTTAAAAAGTTTATTTAAAGGGTGTTTGTTGTATATTTATGCCACTGTGGAGAAAGAACACTTCGAATAAATCATAGCTGCCTGTAGTGAGAGGATTCAAACCTTGCAAAGTACGGCACAAAACCCATCATTTCTTTCCATATCCATCAAAAATTATGACAAATAATGATTTATTTCTTGGGGGGGTGAGTTGTTTTAAGAAGTTAAAACTGTTTGGTTATTTCGATCAGCACATAATGTAGATCTCTCTCCAGGATTTAATCCATCTCCAGGATTAAAGGACTAATGTCTCAGCAGGACCTTGAAAAACTAATTCATGCGTTCATCTTTAGTAGAATTGATTACTGCAACGGTGTCTTCGCAGGTCTGCCTAAAAAGTGGATCAGACAGCTGCAGTTG
>JAHUTJ010003074.1:0-10209 GCA_036250325.1 Characodon lateralis | reverse complement strand
TGGTGTTTCATTAGCTGTTAGCAGTGAAAGCTAACAAAAGAAGCTGATAGCTTAGCACCAGAATCAAACACACACCTTTAAAATACCAGGGTCAATAAAAGGGTTAAAATGCAGAAGCACGGACGGCGCGTTATGATCAATCTTCTGTGTTTAAAATCACCCTTTAAATAAAGTTTGTCTTAACTTTAAAAACACACAAACAGAACACAAAACTGAACACATGTGCTGCAGATAGCCTGCTAGCACCAAGATTGCTAAGTTAAACACAAACAAAACCAAACTTCATAAAATGAAAAACGTTCAGATCATTTCAATCTAAGTCACTCTGCCCAAACCTAACCTCAAATGAACCATGCTGAGGAGAAGTTGTCCGGGCGATGACGAAGTTTGAAGAAAGCTCTGTGAACAAAGGGTTAGCTTCCAGCTAACCTCCGGAGCAGTGACTGGGCTGCCGCACTATCGGGCCGACTAAACTGCACGTAACCACGGTGATGCGGCTCCTGTTGTCGTCCTTCCAGACTGGGAAAACCGCTCCACTCGGCTTTGTAGAGACCGCGTCTCTTCTGGGGACTTCTCTGGGAAAGGTTGCTTCTGCAGGCCTCAGAGAGAAAGTAAAGCAATGCTTATACCTTAATTTCCTCTTTTTATGAATGAATACCGGGTACACAAACAGTGATTCACTCGTACTTAACTTGTGCATATGATCACGTGACCTTATGACATCCTTGGATCCAGTTTGAAGAGTTTATGTCTGTTTGCCAGCAAAGAGACATTAGCGCGCTGTCTCCCCGGCCAGCCTCGCATGGAGTCCAGGTGGAAGAGATAGGACCATTGGAAATGGGGTGCTTTTATACAGCCAATGGCATCATGGGAAGTCTGCCGCTACCCCCCCTTTTCCAAATGTGCTGGAAGTAGGTTAAATGCAATTAATTTTGAAAGCTCCAGAAAAGTTTGTACTGCATCTTTCATGTTGTATCCATGGCTGTGGTCCCAACAGCGGGTAAATAAAATCAAAGCAGGTGGAAATCCGTGCTCATGCTTTACTAAACTGTGCGCTCAATTTCTGCAATCCGTGCGCACAGATCATCACGAACGCGTGTATCTGAAACCTCCTCAACACCCTCAGTGGTCCAGATGGAAGCTCCTGGTGGTGGACTTGAGATGTTACCTTTGAGGAAACAATGCTGCAGGGTTCTAATGAACTAGGAGGTCTGTGTACTGTTAAGGTTCTGTTAGTCTGATGGAGTCCACTCTCTATGTAAGTCTCCTCAGAAGCTGCAGGACTGAACCTTCAGCTCTCCAGGGTCCTGATGTTCAAGATGTAACTGAGTGCTTATTGTGAGTTCTCTGGCATGTGAAGAAGCTGCAGGAGCAGTTCAGACCTGCAGCTCTCTGGTTCTTTTATATTCGGGATGTAAAAAACTGGGTCTGTGAGTTGGTTTATTCCCTGAGCGCTGTCTGCAGGTGAAGAAACTGTTTAAACCTGCAGCGCTCCTTGGTCTTAGAGACTCGTGTTTCCTTCCGAGCTGTAGTCTGAGCATCTACTTACATACTTACATAGAAGCTAAGACAGAAACTTCACACTGTTTTCATCAGACATGGATCAGTTATACATCTAAGACCTGTCAGAGGTACTGATTAGGAAAGGCTCAGCTCTGATGGAATATCAGAACCTCTCTCTTTACATCTTTACTAAATTCATATCAGAGAATTTAAATGGTTTGAATATTTAGAAATCATGGAGATGCTTCCTGAAATCATCAGAGGTGCAGAAGTGTTGGCTGGCTGCTTGCTTCCTGTCCATCCAGAAACAGAACCTCTGCTGAACTGGATCCTGACCCTCATGAAAATCAGTGCTGATATCAGTCTCCATTTCTGAGAGGACCTTCAGAGCATGCATGTTGGTCTCTGGTTGCAGCTTTGTTTCAGGACAAATGAGGACATCTGATCTGTGTCTCCCAGAATATCTGAGGAAAAAGATCAGGTGTCTAAGGAGCTGCTGCCCTTCCTCTGAGACAGAAGGGCACACACCAAGACAGAAAGACGTAGACCTGCAGAGACAGTCAGAAGCTGATAAATGAGACAGGAGCAAAGAGACAGACAGAAAAACTCACCTTATTAAATATCTGAATGTCTGATGTCCAACTGTATGTTCTTCATGTGTTCTTAGCCTCAACAAACTCTGACCTGCAGCGGCATCGCTCCAATGATATCCATAGGAGGCCGTCCCCGGCGTCCAGCTACGTCCCCCCACCCGATTATATGGACGGAGATGAGGATGAGGACCTGATCAAGCCCAAGAAGCTGGTGAATCCCATCAAAGCTTCTAGAAGCCACCAGGAGCTTCACAGGGAGCTGCTGAGCAGCTGCAGACGGTAAGATGTTCCCCATCCTAAGCAGGGGGCTGGTTGGACAGTTAGCAGCAGAAATAACATGTCTTCAAGAGGACATAATGTTGTGGTAACAAAGAGGCAAGGAGAGGTGGGGTTTAACTGTCACCTCAGACACAATCAGCTTCGGGTTCTTATGCATCCAACACAAGGAGGCTTCAAGCAGATGTATGACCAAGCTGCCCCTGCACATTTTCACAGACCCTGTTACTCAGGTGAGACCAGAAGGTACAAACTGGTTGGACTCATGTTCCCTGCTGCTTTACCTCATTTTATTCATAACTGGGGATATTTTGGGGACTTACCAGTTTTTGTAGGTAAAACCTGGCTGAAAATCATCAAACAATCAGGAAATGCTTAGAAGTTTCAGATACAAAACATGTAGGAGGCCTGGAACTCTGACTGGGACCAGAACCAACTGGGTCAGAATGTTGCAGAGGAATCTACTGATTGGTTTTGATTATTCTCCACCTGACAGCAGCTGACCAATCAGGGAGCAGCTCTGACACATGGTGACAGTTTTTTGTTGTTTTCTTTCTGTTCAGGCTGTTGGTAAGTGTCGTTGCTAAGCAACAGAGTTTGAGGCTTGTGGGAAAGTTTTCACCTCCTCTCAGACACAAAGCAGAGTGCACGGAACAGAGCTCCTATTCAGATGGCTACCCTGACCCAAACGGTCCCACATGAAGTTTATTCAGAACAGGCTGCAGCTGCACCGCACACAGACTCAGTATGATCTACAACCAGTCACTAATCTGTCTGATTACTATTAACCAATCACAGAGCAGCTGGATCACTAAGCAGATCGTGTGATCATGTCCTCACACTGCAGTAAAGAAAAACCTGCTGGTTCAAACATTAACTTCAACACAAAATATCCCTAACATACTTGATGTGTGTGTTCTGTGCAGCGGGGGCAGCGGTGTGGAGACCAAACCGGAGCTGCAGAGGGTTCTGGAGTCCAGGAAAAGGGATCAGTTGATCCGACAGAGGAAACAGGAAGAAGAAGCTCGCAGGAAGATTTCCCCTCTGGAGGCCGAGCTGCTGAAGAGACACATGAAGCTGGAGGAGGTGAGAGCTCAGAACCAGGGGGAACTGGACCAGTTGTGAAGGAGAGCACAGGAGCCCTGCTTCAGTTCAGTCATAAATCTCAGATAGAAGATAAATAAAATTTGTGTCATGAATTTGAAAATGTCATCAGTCTGCAGGGAAGCTAATGCAGATCTGGAACATTCACTGGATGGTCAGGTTCAGACCATCTGGATCAGTTTGAACCTGCTGTCGTGTTCAGAGACAAAGAGCTCTGGTGAATAATTTGGACATAGAGTGATATCAGTTTTATAAACTCAGAAATGATCTGAAATTCGTTCTGAAGGTACCGGGACACCTAACAGACGACAGTTCAGTTTATGATGACTTCACTCCCTGTCTGTCCCTCTGTCTCTGTCCACAGCTGGACCGTCAACAGGAACAGCAGCAGGAGGAGAACCTCAGAGCTCCAGAGTTTGTTAAAGTTAGAGAAAATCTGAGACGGACGTCCTTCCATGCAGACGAGAAGGAGGTGTAGAGATGGAGACACAAAGTGTCCAAAGGACAAAATGAGGACAGGATACTCTGAGGACATAAGCAGAGTGTCCCTATTAGGACTCTGTGAGGAAAGGGACAGCAGCAGCTGTGATGTACTCAGCAGATGTGAAGCTTTCTCAGATTGATCACTGATCAATCAGCTCTGATAGAAAAACTGATTAATGCTAATGTTTCCTAATCATGATGATGATTTCAGTGTAAGACAGCTGCTGCCACCTAATGGTCAGCTTGTAGACAGCAGCACCTGGGTAAGCAGGTAGAACCACCAGAGGAGGAGGATGATGGACCTGAATGCTGTTCTTCATCAACCTGATGTTTTATAGTTCCTCCTACTTTGATCAGGTGGACAGAAAATCTGCTCTTATTGGTCAGGATGATCCTCAGGTATTTCACCTGAAACTGACATCATCAAACAGTGTCAGCAGGTTGTTCTTCTGCTCCTCTGATCAGTACACTTCTTCTTCTTTGTGCCTTTTCTAACAGGAACCTGTCTTCTGTGTAGAGGCTCCTGCGGCAGAAAGAGAAACATGTTCAAATCAAAGGAGTTAATCAGCTGTTAAATGATACAGAGACATTTTAAAACATGTAATCATGTTAGATCTATGCTTTAGAGCTAAGTTCTGGGACTTTAATAGAAATCAGATTTGTGTTCCTGTAGGAACAGCTGCTAACATCTGGTCCACTCAGCAGCAGCCTGCTGGGATCTCCAGTGTTGTGTTGAGGGTGTATGAACTTAAAGAGACCTGAGGAAACTCTGGGATCTGCTCAATGTGGAGACAAGAACCTTCCTGTTAGACTGAGAACATCTGCAGAGTTTCTCCACAGATCTTTCATTTCTCTGAGCACCATCGGTACAGCAGGATTAACAGGTGTGTGACATTGTGTTCAGATTATATAAAGTAGGGTTTTGTTAACTAATGTTGTGCCTGAATAAATCTTTATTAAAGCTGCTGACAGAGTTTGGAAAGATTTCATTTATAAAAAGCTGTAATCATTTTCAGTCAGGATTATTTCTTTTTTCAGAGACCAAAAAAAGATGACAGAAAGTAGACCCAGACTGTACAGGAAGTAGACCCAGACTACAGGAAGTAGACCCAGACGGTACAGGAAGTAGACCCAGACTACAGGAAGTAGACCCAGACGGTACAGGAAGTAGACAAAGGGTATGTCCCAATTCAGGGGCTGGATCCTTCGAATGCTATATTTGTAGGCCATTTACATCACAGCGTGGCGACAAAGGCTATCCCAATTCATAAGTCCTTCCGAGACTCCTTCAGATGCAACAGACAAATATGTCCTTCTTTTGCCCGATTTGAAGGATAGGTTGTGAGTATCTTTCACAGCCCATCATTTCCCATGATTCATTATGGGTTGAAGCGATTTGGTCAAGCAGGGGCAGCCATGGCGGACCATAGCAGCAAAATGAACTTCTACAGTGTTTTTAGTGTGGGAATATAACTGTAGACGTGAAATATCTGCCTGATTTATCAAGACATCGCTTAATTTCAAACATGCTCCAACAGTTTTCCACTCCCGCTGTAGTAACTGCCGGGTACCTCGCCAGCATTTCCGGTGGTGAGGCTAGACCGTCCCAATTCGCAGCTGCTCACTTCTGGCCTCTGTGGTTTTAGCGACTGACGAAGGACTCAGCCCACAAGGATCCAGCCCCTGAATTGGGACATACCCCCAGACTACAGGAAGTCTACAAAGAGCCAGAAGACAATAATAACATATGCTTTTTTAGATCCTGGAAGCTCTGCATCATTCTGTACTGAAGAACTAATGAATAGATTATAAGTCACTGGGAGACATACAAGCATCCTTTTACGGACAATGGGTCAAGAAAAGGTGGTTGGAAGCAACATTGTGTCAAATTTGGAGATTGCTGGGCTGAATGAAGACATTTTTGCGAATTACCTGACTTATTCACACAGAGAAGCATGCCTGTTCATTACAGCAACATCCCCCACCAAGAAGACCTCGAAAGATGGCCACATCTGAAAATGTGAAGATAACTGAAATCAATTCAGGAGTTGATTTGCTCATTGGGACCAATGTGCCTAAAGCGCTGGAGCCATGGGATGTCATCCGAAGTCAAAATGGAGGCCCCTACGCAGTTAAGACGATTCCTGGATGGACAGTGAATGGACCTCTTAGAGGAAACTGTGATGTCGACACAAGAGAGCTACAATCCACTGTTACTGTTAACAGAATTTCTGTGTCAAAACTTGAGAACTTGTGGCAACAACAACTGAAGGTCAATTTTCCTGAATGTTCTCAAGATGAACAACCTGGATGGTCCAGAGAAGATAATCAGTTCATGGAGCTGGTTACAGAATCAATTAAGTTGAAAGATGGACATTACACCATTGCTTTACCTCTGAGACACAAAGATCTGAAAATGCCCAACAATAGGAAAGTGGCTGAACAGCGTGTTTTGAATCTCAGAAGGAAGTTTACCAAAAATCATAAATTTCTTTCTGACTATACCAACTTCATGAATGATATAATTTCCAAGGGCTATGCTGAGAGAGTCTCAGTTGAAAATCTTGAACGGTGTGATGGGAGGGTTTGGTATATACCACACCATGGAGTATATCATCCTCATAAGAAAAAGATAAGAGTCGTGTTTGATTGTGGTGCAACATTTGGAGGAAAATCTTTAAACACTCAACTCTTACAAGGTCCAAACCTCACCAGTTCATTGGTTGGTGTCATCACCAGATTTAGAAAGGGACCTGTTGTTATCACTGCGGACATTGAGGCTATGTTTCATCAGGGCCAAGTACAACCAATTGACTCCAATCTGTTGAGATTTCTCTGGTGGCCAAATGGAGAGTATGAGCAGCATCTGGTGGAGTACCGAATGGTTGCACACCTTTTTGGAGCTACATCATCTCCAAACTGTGCATGTTTTGCACTGAGAAGGTGTGCAGAGGACAATCAACAGCTATTTACACCAAATGTCATAGATGCTGTGCTTCACAACTTTTATGTGGATGACTGTTTGGTCTCTGTGAGTACAGAAGAGGAAGCTGTGTCATTATATCAAGGACTTAGTGCTTTGTGCAGGAAAAGTGGATTTCAACTTCTCAAATGGATAAGTAACCGACGCAGTGTTCTTACTGCAATACCACAGCATGAAAGATCCATTGAGGTGAAGAACCTGGATATGGATAATGATGATCTACCTGTGGAACATGTGTTGGGAGTACAGTGGTGTGTACAATTAGACCTGCTGAAATTTAAGATCATCCTCAAAGATAGACCTTTGACAAGACGAGGAGTCTTGTCCATCATAAGTTCCATCTACGATCCTCTTGGATTTTTGGCACCAGTTGTCTTGGTCGCAAAGGGGATTCTACAAGATATGAGCAGAAGACATGTTGGCTGGGAGGATCCTTTGCCACATGATATGGTCCAGAAGTGGAAAAACTGGCTGGAAGGACTTCATCAGCTTGAACGGTTTGGAGTTAACAGATGTCTGAAACCACAGGACTTTGGACAAGCCACGAGTTCGCAGCTTCATCATTTCAGTGATGCAAGCGAGAATGGATATGGACCAGTGAGCTACCTGTTGCAGTGTAATACTGATGGACAAGTGCATTGTGCATTTGTAACGGGTAATGCCCGTGTAGCTCCACTGAAAGCCATCACCATCCCTTGCATAGAGTTGACAGTTGCAGTGGTTGCCAGCCGTATGGATAAGCTGTTGAAGAAGGAGTTAAGGATGGAACTACAAGAGCGGCAGAAGTGGCAAAGAACAAGACGGAACTTTCTTCCAGGAGATGTCGTCCTCATCGTGGACGACTCTGCTCCACGCAACTCTTGGTTAATGGATAGAGTTGTGAACATTGTTCCGGATAAAGGAGGACTTGTGCAATCAGTTCGCATCAAGACAAAGACGAACTATCTGGAAAGACCTATTACCAAGTTGTGCCTGCTTCAGGAGGTGGAGACATCATGAACATTTAACGACTTTTCCTTCCCGTTCTGATCACTAGTGACTTCCTTTTCTCTAGTTGATTACTTAGTCTAAAGGAAATATTAAAATAAGTTTGATACTGAGCAAATTTATGATTATTTGTTTCCTAGGTTTGTCTCTTACAGTATTAACATTTCAGATAATTATCTTTGTAATAATTAGGGGCCGGAATGTAAGAGCCATATGATTGAAATAAGTAATTATTGATGTGGCAGGAGCACATGGCTTTGACACTTGGGTGGTGGGTGTGTCGAGGTGGGCGTGACTGTCACTAAGGTATGAATGGGAGCCATACTGGCGCACTGGTTTTTTGTATGTATGAGGAAGTGGGTGCGTCGGTGGTGCTCGTAATTTCTGTTGAACGTGACATGACCTCGTTGTATTGTTGGCACCGTTGTATGGTTTAGCCTGGTCAGTATGTGTCAGTCCTGTAAAGAGAAGTATGGCAGTTAAAGTGGAATAAATTGATGGTTGCAACATACAAGAAGCAGCCTGGAGAGTATTTGAAGCACGCGTCTGACAGTCGAAATTCACCGAGTTAACCCAGCGCGGTCCTCTACAACATCGTTAGTTTGCCGCACGATTAGAAACATTTATCAGTCTCATTACCATTCCTTTAACCATTGGAATAATGCAACATGAAAGAAACATCAAAATCAAAAATAAAAATAAAATAACTTGTCCAATCTTTATTAACCAGGTTGTCTAACCACCAGTAATGAACCAGGACCAAGGATTCCAAGAGGAACCCATATTTTCTTTCTGTTGAGTCGTCAGCAACTCCTCTAATTTATCATGGATACTTGTCATGTTATTAGACACATCAGGAATAAAATTGCAACATTGTTCCCTAATTAAATGACAAACACCACCCCTCTCAATCCAAGACCCTTCTATTTTGCAAACTCATCGTTCTTATAGCCTGCTGCTCCTTGGTCAGAACAGTAAAACCTTCCTCAGTTAAAGCAGTAATATTTTCTAACTAAACTGACAACTCATTAATCCTATGGGCGGCATTAGCAGCACCATAACTGGGAATAATTGTACCCAAAATCCCTTTCCAGTGTGGAATCCTAGCTCTCTTTTGCTGGTTGAACATTGTCTTCCTCTCTAATAATGGGGTGATTGAATCATAAGTAATGACTGTAGGTAGTAAATAGCTAAATAACATTCTCCAGGCCAATTAGCAGGCAGATACAGATACGATCTATTTCCACAAATCCAAACCATGTTCTTAGGACACAAGTACCCATCTCTACTAGGAAATGTTAGGACCCAGCCATGGAAACAACAGTAAAACTCTGGTACAAACTTTTCTGAAACTTTCAAAATAAATTGCATTTAACTGACTTCCAGCAACTGAGGAAAGGGGGGTAGCAGCAGACTTCCCATGATGCCACTGTCTGAATAAGAGCACCCCCTCTCCAACAAGCTGACCTTTTCCACTGTTCCTCTTTGCGGGACCGGGGTCGGAGAGTCAGCGCGCTGATGTCTTTTGCTGGCAAACAGACATAAACTCTTCAACTGGATCCAGGGATGTCATAAAATCATCGATCATATGCAAAGATAGGTACGAATGAAATACTGTCTGGAAGACAGCAGAGACCCCGTCACCGTGGTAACGGTAACGTGCAGCGTGGATAGCGGACAGAACGAGCCGTCTTTCATCCACAGCTGGAGGTTAGCGGGAATCTAACCGTGTAAAGACTGTGGACATTTCTTCAAACTTCGCCGCCCTGGACAACGTTCCTCACCACAGTTCATAAGGTTAAGTGTTTGGGCAGAATAATAGAGAAGTGATTTACATTGAAATAATCTGAACGTTTTTCATTTTATGAAGTTTGGTTTTGTTTGTGCTGAACTCAGCCATCTTGGTGCTAGCAGAATATCTGCAGCACACAAGTTCAGGTTGTGTTCTTTGTGTGTTTTTAAAGTTAAGACAAACTTTATTTAAAGGGTGGTTTTAAACACAGAAGATCGGCCATAACGCGCATTTTAACCCTTATATTAACCCTGGTATTTTAAAGGTGTGTGTTTGATTCTGGTGCTAAGCTATTAGCTTCTTTTGTTAGCTTCAACTGCTAACAGGTAATGACACGTGCTTGTTGCCAAATAATATTTAACAGAAAGGTTGTTAGTTTTCAATCCAGTAAATAATATTTCCCTAAACATTATTTTACTAAATTTGATAACTAAGTAAACACCATTAAGCCCCATTTCTCCAGAAAGATTTGGCTCTTTTCCAAAATA
>JAHUTJ010003073.1:0-10213 GCA_036250325.1 Characodon lateralis | reverse complement strand
AAACAGTTTATGTGCAGGGTGTGTGGGGTCTGCAGAGATTTTAGCAGCTCTTTTCCTGACCCTAGACCTGTATAAGTCCTGGATGGAGGGAAGGTCAGCCCTGATTATTCTCTCTGCAGTCCTGATTTCATTGCAGCTAAGTCCAACTAAATCCAACTTAGGTTGGATTTCCAGCAGAAGTTCCTCCAAGATATCACAACAACCAAAATTAATAGTATTTAAAATAACAATTAGCAAAAGGATGGCATACTTTTTAAGGAAAGTGCATTATTATGGACTTGGGGTGTGAAGGCCCCTTCTCTCTGTGATTGTATTTGTGAAGCTGTTGACAGTGGCGGCATTTATTAAGAAAGTAGCATACAGCTGTATACACTTAAGGGATTTGCACCTTTTTAGACAACAAAAAAAAAACTAAATTAAACAGGCAAATATGCTTATTTCATAGCAACATATTATTTGGAAGACAATTGCTGTTGTGTCTCTGTTTGGTTAGATACATTAGCACCATATCGTTACATTTAGCAAGCATTCAGACCCCTCTAGTGATTATGTTTTAAAGGAGTGACCAGTAAAACATGTAACAACATTTTTCTGGTGTGATTTGGAGATTGATGTAAAAGCATGTGTCATTTTTTTTCTTCTCAGCAGGTGCTGGCATAGGCCCCTCCCCCTTCCCAAAGCATTCACAAGCAGCCCAGTCTTTTGTGTAGCAGTCCCTCCTAGCTCCAGTCACCAGACTGCAAATGAATCCCACATCCCTAAAATCACTGCTGTCTGTGCATGTGAATTTAAAACGCTCTTTGTCTAAAAGAATTAAACTACTGCACAAACACAAATCACTGTATTTGACTCACACATGCTGTCTTCAGGATTACCCTGACAATTATCCTCTGCAAATAAAAAAAAAAAAAAAAATTGTTAAATATTTAATAGATGGTCATAAAGCAAACATATTGTTTTTACCTTTATCCATTTATCAGTAAGGGATTCAATTGGATAAGTCCATAAAAGAGAACAAAAAAATATTGAGAAATCCTTGCTATGTAAAGTAGAGCTGCTAACACAAAGTTTTTTTAGTGCTGTGCATTTGGAAAATAAGATTAAAATAAGACAGCTAAATATGTAAAAATGTGGAAACTAAAGCAGAATTATAAAATAGTGTGTAAATGTTACACTAATTTACATACACTCACCGGCCACTTTATTAGGGACACCAACTGCTCGTTAAGGCAAATTTCAAATCAGCCAATCACATCGCAGCAACTCAATGCCTTTAGGTATGTAGACTTGGTCGAGACGATCTGCAGTTCAAACCACGCATCAGAATGGGGAAGAAAGGTAATTTAAGTGACTTTGAATGTGGCATGGTTGATGGTGCCAGATGAGCTGGTCTGAGTATTTCAGAAACTGCTGATCTTATGGGATTTTCATGCACTACCATCTCTAGGGTTTAGAGAGAATGGTCCAAAAAAGAGAAAATATCCAGAGAGCGGCATTTCTGTAGACGCAAATGCCTTGTTGATGCCAGAGGTCAGAGGAGAATGGCCAGACTGGTTCGAGCTGATAGAAAGGCAACAGTAACTCAAATAACCACTCGTTACAACCAAGGCATGCAGAAGAGCATCTCTGANAGACGCAAATGCCTTGTTGATGCCAGAGGTCAGAGGAGAATGGCCAGACTGGTTCGAGCTGATAGAAAGGCAACAGTAACTCAAATAACCACTCGTTACAACCAAGGCATGCAGAAGAACATCTCTGAACGCACAACACCTCAAACCTTGAGGCGGATGGGCTACAGCTGAGTATTGTTGCTGACCATGTCCATCCCTTTATGACCATAGTGTACCCATCCAGTTGGATAACACGCCATTTCATAAAGCACAAATCATCTCAGGCTGGTTTCTTGAACATGACAATGAGTTCACTGTACCCAAATGGCCTCCACAGCCACCAGATCTCAATCCAATAGAGCACCTTTGGGATGTGGTGGAACGGGAGATTCGCATCATGGATGTGCAGCCGACAAATCTGCAGCTTCTGTATGATGCTATCATGTCAATATGGACCAAAGTCTCTGAGGAATGTTTCCAGTACCTTGTTAAATCTATGCCAGGAAGGACTGAGGCAGGTTTGAAAGCAAAAGGGGGTTCAACCCGGTACTAGCAAGGTGTACCTAATAAAGTGGCCGGTGATTGTATAATTGATTTAAATTCATACATAAGATTTTTTGCCAAGTTTTTAATGCCTCTATGTGTGTTTACATTTTTTAGGCTGTAAACAACAGCAACAAATCATGAGCAAAATGCTTGATCAGTATGCATGAATCCTAAAGGTCCTTTGTAAGGGGTTGTCAACATAATAACATTCAGTTAAAGAGGAACTACTGCCAATAAGAGACATGTGGGGAAATCAGAGGCAGAAAGTTTAAAGAGAAATAGAATAAGAACATATATCAAGAATATACATGCTGCTATGAAAAAAACATTTTAAAATTTGACTCTAGAAAATGAGCATAAATGTATTGTTGTTGTTTTTTTTGCATTAAATAGTTTGTACATTGAGAGTAACTTGTTAGGTTTTATCATTTTCTTTTTAAATGAGTAATGGCTTAAATGTGAAGTATACACTGCTGTATGGTTGACAGCTACTAAACAACAACAGAATCAAGTCTGCCTTACCTAAAGGACAACTAAAACACAAGTCATAAGATCCTGTTATTCGTTTAACTGCTTCATCACTCCCTCGTAAAGACTTGCAGCCATACCAGTCCAGTTTTCCATCTGAAAACCGTCTCTCACTTGACTTGTTTCTATTATTGATTGTCTACAAATCCCCTTCATTTAAATTACTACATTCCTTAGATTCACTGGAAGGACATGTTTGGTGTTATAATTTGCTTCATTACTACTTGATCACACTCTTCACTCTTTCTCCAAAGTTTTTTGGCACCCTAATGCTCAGCCCCCCTTAACAGCAACATATTATCTTCTAGCTTTTCTTCCTTTACTCTCCTCCCACTCACCACCTTGTGGTCATAGGCTGTTCATGTGTGTCAGATCCATTTTAGGGGAAGTTATAGCAGAGGACAAGGGGGACCACCCTAAGGTTGACTTGCATTGACCCCGTCCCCTCATCACAACAGGGCCTTGGACAAGCCCTCTGGGAGGTTTTGCATGTCGGACAGGGTACTCTTGGTGTAAGACTGCCTCGACAGTAATTGGTTGGCTCTGAGCTCTCTCTTGACAGCTGGTGGGTAGATATTGCACACCAATTTAAAATAAAATGGAAAAAGTGACAGAGAGATGCAGCATGCCTCTGTGATTACACAAGAACGTGAGAATTGCTGAAAAAGTGACGAGACAAGAGAAGTTTTACACTTAAAAATCTATCTTGGTTTACTGGCGTGAGGGAACAAGTGAGGGAACAAACACTATGCAGATAATTCATGTGCAGCAACAGTCTTTTCTTCTTTTTCCCAACAGGACATTATGTTTGTTGTATGATACAAAATACTTTGTTGCTGTTTAAAGCATGTTTGCATCTACACATACACTTTGACTACAGACTCAATGCATAAACATAAATATAAAGCTGAATGATGTATTCCTAGTTCTACTAAATTTCAAAGACCAAATTGACTGTTTAATATGAGCATATCAAAGTTAATATTTACAGTCATTGTGCCTTTGCTAATGTCTATGAACAGCAGGTATGTAAAGGCATGTAAAAAGGTTCTAAATATGTCTTTCTTCCATAACCTCTAGCCAGGAGATATATGTAAAGATATTGGAGTGGACATGCAGGTGATCATCAATTATTTCTGATTTGTAGGCTAAAATCAGCAAAGGACAGGAGAATCTAAATCATCTCTGTATCTAACTGTTGGGTTATAAAGCTCATTTCAACTTAACAGAAATGCAATGTAATTGCAAATCCTGATAATACTGCAAATTTAACAACACAAGTTTCTTTTGGACCTCATTGTTATCTTCCCGGTGTTGTTATTTGATATTGTTATGCCTCTCAGAGCTGGAAAATACTACACACTGAACACTTTCAACAATTTACATTCAGTTTTGAACAAACTGATAGCTTCTAAGAGTGTGCAGCAGTGTTTGTTCATTTCCAATATAACTGTTATTAATTTGATTTTATTGCTGAAGTAAAATTCCTTCTAAACCCTAAGAAGAAAGAATACAGTCTAAATTAAAAAAAACAAAAAAAAAAACATGTTTATAGATATATTTACAATCACACAGAGTGATTGGCATGTTTTTTATACCTATGCTGAGATTTCACGCAGGCACACTTTTAAAAGAAGGTGTCGAATCGGATTTTTTGAGTGAAGAACTGGCTGAAAATGATTTTTTTCTGCCAGATTTTGCCAGCTTATGATAAATAACACTGGCATGTTTTTCTTTATGGTGAATTAGGGAAAATAATGTTATTAATGTACTTTTTTAGAACAAGACTGAAAAATGGCATTTTTATTTGATGTGTAAACTTAATTTGTTTTTTTTTTACACGTTCTAGATAGCTGCCCTATGAAAAAGTTTACCTGCAAAAGAGCGGTGTCCTTCTGAAACCTAGTCCACAAAGCCATCTTTGTAGGATGCTTTGTTAAGGACAAGGTAAATTATGAAAGAAACTCCATCAGTGACAGAAGATGAAGGTAAAAAGAAGTAAAATGATGGATTTATTTAAACATTTGTTCCACTTACCACTTTTACTTCTGGTAAGTCTTTTCACATGCTGAGAGTAAAGTCAGGTGTTCAAAATAAATGGATAAAAGTAATATTATTTTTAAGGGAAAAAGAAACATAGAAGTATGACATTGTGACAGTTGCAACATCCTCTGTGTTCTTTTGTCAGTGTGTAGCAAGCTAAGTGGAACACCCAGTGAGATTAAAAAATAAAAAACATGATGAAGCACTCAAGTCAGCGCATAAAAGGATTTTTTATATCCAGCTGAATAAAAATGGGCAGAGGGCAAAAGCACTCAACTCTGTCAAACCTCTTTTTTCTGTTCAGTTATCCATTTGACATTCTAGTGATTCATGTTGGCAGTAGATCTGTATATCAAAGCATACCAAGATTCATATCTTGTTTGCTTTTTAAATTTAACTTTCTATTTGCCACAGTTTAGAATTTGTATGTAATATCAGTGCTCACTTTTTAAAGAGCACCAATTTTTCTGCATGCTTTTGAAAACCACCATGGAGAAGTACAGTGACTTGTAAAAGTATTCATCCCCCTTAGCATTTTTCACATTTTGCTGCCTCACAACCTGGAATAAACATGGATTGTTTGAGAGTTTGCACCATTTCATTTTCAGAACATGGCTACAACTTTGAAAATGTGTAAATTTTTTTATTGTGAAGGAAACAACAAATAGGACAAAATAACAAAAGACTTTGATGGGTGTAACTGTTCATTCCCTCTAAAGTCAGTACTTTGTAGAGCCATCTTTTGCGGCAGGTACAGCTGCAAGTCGCTGTGGATAAGTCTCTATGAGCTTGCCACATCTTACCACTGGGATTTTTGTCCATTGCTCAAGGCAAAAATGCTCCAGCTTTTTTATGTCGGATGGTTTTCACTTGTGAACAGACATCTTCAAGTCTAACCACAAATTCTTAATTGGATTGAGGTCTGGACTTTGACAAGGCCATTCTAACACATTTAAATGTCTTCCCTTAAACCACTCAAGTGTTGCTTTACTGGTATGTTTCAGCCCATTGTCCTGCTAGAAGGTGAACCTCTGTTCCAGTCTCAACTCACAGGCAGACTGACACAGGTTTTGCTCGATAATATACCTGTCGATTTATACAAGTTTCTGAAACCATTCCCACAACATGATGCTGCCACCACCATGTTTCCCTGTGGGTGATAATGTTCTTGGGGAGATGGGATATGTTGGGTTTGTGCCAGACATAGCAAATTCCTTGATGGCTGAAAAGGTCAGTTTTAGTTACATGTGACCAGAGCACCTTCCTCCATACATTTGGGGAATCATCCACATGCCTGTTGGCAAACCCAAAGCATGCCTTCTTATTTTTAACATTAAGTATCGACCACTCTTCCATAAAGCCCAGCTCTATGGAGTGTATGGCTTTTTTGTTTGAATGTACAGATACTCCAGCCACTGCTGTGTGACTCTGCAACTTGTACAGGGTTACCTCTGCTCTCTGTGCTGCCTCTCTGATTAATGCCCTCCTTGCCTGGTCTGAGAGTTTTGGTGAGCAGCCAGGTTTGTTGTGGTACCATGTGCTATCCATTTGAAGATGGTGGATTGGATGGTGCTCAGAGGAACATCATAGATTTGGGTGTGTTGTGATAACCCCAAACTGACTTGTACTTCTCAACAAGTTTACTTGTTTAGAGAGCTCCTTGGTTTCCATGGTGGGATTCATCTTGCTTAGCAGTGTTGCAGCCTCTTGGGCCTCTCAGAAAAGTTGTGTTTTTACTGACAGATCATGTGACACTTAGATTGCCAATTATGTGACTTTTGATGGTAACTGGCAGCACTAGAACATTTAAAAGGGCTTCATAGCTAAGGGGTGGATACCTATGAACATGCCTTTTTCAGGTTTTCATTTTTTAAATTCTGTATTTAGACATAATTATGGCATTTTACTTCATCATCTTAGACTATTTTGTGCAGATTTATCACATAAAATAAGATCAAAAAACAGGTTGGAATGTAACAAAACAGATAAAAGTGAAGGGGGTGAATAACTTGCAAGGCACTGTAGTATGTCCTTTGAACTGACTTTAAAACTTACTGTAGCATAATTATTAAGCAAATCTTTGTATGCTATGTTAAGAGTATTTTAATCTTTAGCACAAGTCAGTTATTGCCAACTTGAAAAAAGGTCCTTGTCTTAAAACCACAAGATCCAGAAGAAACATTTTATCTCACTGATAGGTGTTTCTGCTCTTCGAAATCTCGTTAGATCATGTCTGCCAAGCTGTTTTGAGTGTTTTAACTATGTTGTAATTTATATGTTTAATTTGAACGTCTTTACAAAGGTTTTAAATGTGGATTTAGAGAATTGGTTTCCCAATATTATTAAAAAATCTCCAACTCAGCATGAAAAGAAAACTCTCCAAACCCTATTTAGTGCAATAAATAATAGGGAAGTGACAATATGAAGACAATGATAAACAGGTGTTGACTTAGTCATTACAAAGACAAAAGCATTTTTTTGAATTATTCAGAAATTCAAAATAACAAGTTTTAATATCTTTCTATTATTTTCTTTTATAAATGTATATTTCTAATAGGTTAAATATTAGATTTGATCAATTTTGAAGTATTTTCTAAACCAGCCTTTAGCAGATTTGTGGATGATGAATTTAATGTTAAAAAATTAAAATATAACAGCTAATGAATATTAAAATATTGAAAGATAATTATTAAATGTGTATCTGTTAATTTAGGCCTAATGACAAACAATACAGGTTTGGATTCCTAGCCTACATGCAGGCTTAGAGGTGTACTAGATGTGGATTTGATGAGAAAATATTTATTTTAGTCATAAGAGACTTGAGACTTGACATGGACTTGGAAAAAAATTACTTGTGAACATCTCAGCTCGGATGACTTATCCAGGAGATCACAAAAGACCAACATCTATATCACTGCAGGCCTCATTTGCCTCAGTTAAGGTAAGTGTTTATGATTCAGCAATAAGCCCCCTGCTCTACACCCGCTAGACCTACGACTGCACTCCCACTGACCTCAACAACACCATTGTCAAGATCACAGATGACACTACTGTGGTGTGACTCGTCTCTGTGGGGGATGTGTGGTACACCAGCTGTATAGTGGCTCAGACCGAGTTTGCAAATCAATTGAAGCAAGGGCTGGCAGATTCAAAATCAGTTTCTATCCAACAGCAATAACTCAACTCAATACCGGCAGAATGTAAAGAAGATGCAATAATCACAATAATCAATCAGTGTGAACATGTGTTTTTATTTTATCTTTTTAACAAATGTCTTCTATTTTACATAAATTATGTTTAGTTCCTTCACTGACCAGGTTCGTTGTACATTGTGTGACAATGACAATACAGGATATTCTGATAAGAAAGAGAGCTCAAAACTTTCAGGAAAATGTTCTCTGACTAGACCGATTCTTTATCACTAGAAAAGCACTTTATACATTCAGTCAATTTACCATTTCAGAAAAGTTCATCATGTGGCATAAAAATTCATGCAACAAGGACAGTTTCACTCTGATCCATAAGCAATAAATATTCACATAGATAAAGAGAAGGCGTTTGTGTTTATTTTGTGCAAGAGTGATTTCTCAGTCAAAATAAGGTTAAAGTTCCCAACGATTCGGCAGAAATGGTTGATTGAACAGTGACATCTAATAATAGTTATCAACTATTACTGAGAATTTAATAATTGTAATTATCAAGGGCTTTGAGCCACAATTACAACACCGGAGGACATCTCTGGTTTCAAATCATAAATGAGGATTTTTGGTTAAGAAATTTATTTTCTCAAATTATGATTTTTAATTATAATTCTTGATAAATATTAATTAATCAATAATCATAATCCCAACAGCTGCAAACAATAAAAATTCCAAGTAGAATGCAGCATAACTCTACTGCATATATGAAACTAGGTCTTGCAAAAGTAAGCTGACAGTTAGTGAGGGCTTAAACCATTCTGGCAATTTGATAGATTAATATATCGGAGGTCTGACAACCAATTTGGTTATCTTACTCTCATCTAATGACCTAAGGTCTACATTGCCCTCTCTTATTAGTTTATGTATCCGGGTGAGAAGTCAGTAATTCCAGAACTGCAATCTGTGTTAGCCAAAAGCCACTTTATCACAAATAAAATACAGCACACACACACACACACACACACACACACAGTGTTGATGAGCTTCAAGACGTAGCCACCTGAAATGGTTTTCCAACAGTCTTGAAGGAGTTCCCAGAGATGCTTAGCACTTGTTGGCCCTTTTGCCTTCACTCTGCGGTCCAGCTCACCCCAAACCATCTCGATTGGGTTCAGTTCCGGTGACTGTGTAGGCTAGGTCATCTGGCACAGCACCCCATCACTCTCTTTCTTGGTCAAATAGCCCTTACACAGCCTGGAGGTGTGTTTGGGGTCATTGTCCTGTTGAAAAATAAATGATGGTCTAACTAATCGCAAATCGGATGGAATAGCATGCCGCTGCAAGATGCTGTGGTAGCCACGCTGGTTCAGTGTGCCTTCAATTTTGAATAAATCCCCAACAGTGTCAGCAGCAAAGCACCCCCACAGCATCACACCTCCTCCTCCATGCTTCACGGTGGGAACCAGGCATGTAGAGTCCATCCGTTCACCTCTTCTGCGCCGCACAAAGACACGGTGGTTGGAACCAAAGATCTCAAACTTCGACTCATCAGACCAAAGCAAAGATTTCCACTGGTCTAATGTCTATTCCTTGTGTTCTTTAGCCCAAACAAGTCTCTTCTGCTTGTTGCCTGTCCTCAGCAGTGGTTTCCTAGCAGCTATTTTACCATGAAGGCCTGATTCACACAGTCTCCTCTTAACAGTTGTATATATATATATATATATATATATATATATATATACTGCCGGTCAAAGTTTTAGAGCGTGTTTCTCATTTAATGGTTTTCTTAATGTTTATTACTATTTACATTGTATGTAGATTCTCAATGAAGGCATCAAAACAGTGAATGAACACATATGCAATTATGAAGCAAAAAAAAAAAATGGTAAATGGTGTGTCATATTTTAGAATCCTTAAAGTTGCCACCTTTTGCTGTAATGACTGAAATATTAACTTTAAGCTGTCTCTCAATGATCGTCTGGGAAGTTCTTTCAAGACTCTTTGGAAAACCATTTTAGGTGACCACCTCATGAAGCTCTTGGAGAGAATACGAAGAGACCAAAGCAGTCATTAAAGCAAAATGTGGCTAAAGCAGTCATTAAAGCAAAATGTGGATAAACATCTAAAATATAAAAATGAGTGAGAATCTACAATTATATATTCATAAATATATATTATATATATATAGAGGCAGTGTAACATGGGGTATGTCTCTATCAGTTTTGCACATCGAGAGACTGAAATTCTTGCCCATTCTTCCTTGCAAAACAGCTCGAGCTCAGTGAGGTTGGATGGAGAGCGTTCGTGAACAGCAGTCTTCAGCTTTTTCCACAGATTCTCGATTGG
>JAHUTJ010003072.1:0-10217 GCA_036250325.1 Characodon lateralis | reverse complement strand
GACTTGTATATGTCATTCCCAAGACAAATTGACGCTGTATTGGCCGCAAAAGGAGGCCCTACACCATACTAATAAATTATTGTGGTCTAAAACCAGGTGTTTCAGTTTCATTGCCCAATCCCTGTATCTTTGTCATTAAAGTCCCAAAAAACTAAATTGTCAATCAAACTTGGATGCTATGCAAATTGCAATAAATGTTTCCCAAGATACTAGTCTGGGTCGACAAGGTAGTCTCTTGCCTGTTCAGTCAGCTCAATATTGTCATTGTGGCGCCTACATGTACTGCTGTATCCCCTCATGTGTCTTGACAATAGTATTAATATTCTTTTCATCACGTTCCCATATACATCACTTTTCCACACAATTTTAATCATAGGAAGCCATAATACTGCCTTATCTTTGTAGCTGTACTTCTTTCTCATCATCTGCGACTTTAGGTGAGGGTTCTGCTATTTCCATGTCAATGCCATATGGCTTTTTTTTTCCAAAACTAGTGCCCTAACTGTTCAGCAATGTAAAAATCCTATTTTATAACAGATAAGATACAGGTACAGAAAACATTGAAAAGAGTTGCAAAGTGGTGATAAGAGGTCTTTAAATGACTCCTATGCACCATGTTACTCCTGCAGCACCAGATCCACAAACACATTTGGACTGCACAACTTAAATACATGCTATGAATTGTTCTCTGGGATGACGTGCAGCTCATTTTCAGATCACTAATCCTCATTTAGCTCCTTATCACATAACATAATAACAGAATAAAATTGCTGTGTCTGTAGGATTTGGCTTCGCTTTCTACACACAAACTCACAGCATCTCACTTTCTAAAAGCTGTGAAGCTTTTCTTTTTTCCATCAATCAGTGCATATATGTATGTAGGATGCAACATATTCACACTCAGATGGTTTTAAGGCACTTTCCGCTTGTGGTAGGAGGTGGTTTGAAAACACTTTTATTCATCGTTTACTGGTGTTTTTAAAGAAATGTGGACAATAAACGTCAGTTCCTTTAGACTAATACCGGATGACAACATGCAGTTCTGCAGGGAATATAGATAAGGAAAAAAACACTCAGACAATTTGGTTTATCAGTTAAAAAAATTTACAGCAAAAATTTTCAGAATTGTCTAAATTTACTAGCTTATTTCATGAAATTAATTCAAAACAAAAAACTCTTTAGTGATTTTGGTTCTAAAGGTCACATTACCAAATCCAGCCAAATAGACATTCTGAACCAGAGTTTTGGTTTAGTTCTTTTTTTCCTTTTTTTTTTGTCCTTTTTCATTTTGATTTTCTTGTTAATGTTGATGTTAATGTTGTTTAATAGAATTTCTTAAATTGTTTTTCTATTTCATAATTTTTTTTTTTTAAGAAACTGTCTGAGGCAAGACAACGTATTAAGATTGTCTGCTTACCTTATGTAAAATGACTTAATGTCAAGGTATTCACATTTGATGCTTTTAAAAAGCATATTCACCAGCAAGTTGTTTCTGGTGGGCTTTGTTTGTCACTTTTCCTATTAATAAAAAAAAAAAACAGCCAAGTACAACCTCCTTCAGTCATAGAATTGTTAAGAAAAGCTCTAAAATGGAAAGACATCAGCAATGACCTTAGAAAAGCAATTATTTGCCCATCAATCAAGGAGTGATTAAAGGGCCATTTCCAAACTACCTGAAGTCCATCATATTACAGTAGGAAAGATATTTGTAGTAGAAAACATTTAAGGAAATCTTCTCAGATGTGGATGTTCCAGCAAATTCACCACAGGGTCAGTTCATGCAATGCTCAGGGAAATTGTAATAAACCCAAAATTACACCAGAGACCCATCAATCCTGAGTTAGCACGTTAAATTCGAACATGCACATGTAAACATGAGACCGTTTCTTCCAAAAAGAGCCTTCATGTTTACATCCGAATGGATATTTTGGGACATTGTCCTCTGTTTAGAAATGATATGTTTTTGGGAAAACATAAACACCTCTAACCTGCTCTCAAGCAAAGTGATGACTACGGCCTCCCCTGCATATCAGTGTACTTTAGGGTCAGTTGTGAAGTTTGCAATGACCGTATATAAAATTATATCATTAAACCGGACAATGTTCCCAATCACACCAGCAAACACAAACCTCAACGTGCTTCAAAAAAATTATGTGGTTGAAACCTTGCAAGGGCTTTGCTGAAACATGTGCCAGATGAATGTGCCAGAACTTATCAACAGTGATGTGAGTAAAAAAGGTGTACTATATATTTGATCATGTTTTTACATATCTGCATGTACATACAACCCTGTTCATTCGGATCAGAGTGAGTTCACAATGTCCTATACAACTGCAAAACGTAATTTATTAAATCAAGATTTGTGTTATAAGTGAGAATTTAAGATAATCATGACAGTGCAAAAAGAGCATAGTAAAAAGGTTTGCTTGTGTGTGATAGAAACAGACTGATATAGAAAGTACTTTTAAAGTCAGTCAGTCAGTCAGTTATTTTCTACCGCCTCCATAGTGGGTTGTGGGGAAGCGGGTGCCTATCTACAGAAGTCTATGGGAAGGAGGCGGGGTACTCCCTGGACAGTGTCGCCAGTCCATCGCAGGGCTAGTTTTAAAGTGAGATTTGCCAACCTTTCTGTGGGTGTTTTTCAATATATTAATAACTTACCTTTAATGTCAGATCCAATGGAAAAAAATTAATAACTTTGTTATTCTAATTCCAGGTAGAGGTGAATTATAGTGTCAAATTCTAATGCTCTGACTGCTTCCAACTGTTTCTGTCTCTCTCTGGTTTATAGGACAGGAAAATAATCCTTTCCAGCCTCTGAATAGACAGACAGTACCAGGTGTTGTTGTTGTTTGCATGCATGAGTGAAACACACAGGCAGGTAGGCCAGCCGCCTAGTTCAATCAATTGATTGACTGATTGATTGTTGGTATGGTTGGTATTTAACGACTATAAGTGCAGTAGGCAGCTGTCTTAAAGGACAGGTATACTGTAGCAAACTATTCATTTTTGATAATTGCCAAGAAATTGAAGCATGTTGCATGAAATGTGCTTCAATGATCCCACATTTTTACTGCCTGACAGTAAAAAAACTAATGCACACTTTAAACTCAGATATTACAGGTTTAAATGCAAATGTTTAGGGATGTCCAAATCAAGATTTGTTTTGTCCCAGATACCTATCTGATTTAGTTATAAACAGTGTTGGAAGTAACAACGTTACAAAATAATGACGTTAGTAACTGCGTTACTTTTTTTGTAACGGAGTAATCTAACTAATTACTTTTCTCATTTCCGTAACATCGTTATGATGTTTACAATGTAATGCGACGCGTTACTACAGCTCTATAAGTGGGGTTTAATAAGAGCACAGTCTGCTGTTGTGGAGAGATCTGCTTTTCTCTCGCAGCTGCAATGAGTGTTTTTTGAAGCTCTTCAAGGAAAAAGCATTAAGTGGGGGAGGGGGGCACGGACAAATAGGGGCACACGTGACGGCAATTGGCTGAGAAGGCATCAGGTAGGCGGGTTTTCACCACACAGAAAGAGTAAACCAACAGCAAGATAGAAACATGATGATGGAGGGGAGTCTTGTAAATTCAAAGACAGCGTTCAAAAGTTGGAAGTATAGGCAATATTTGAAATTCCCTGATGTTAAAGGCAAAAATGTTCATGTGATTTGCAAGTCATGTCCAGGAACAAAGAAATTATCCACGTCCCTGACCAGCAACTCCAACCTTATGAAGCACCTGGCATCATCTGACCCTTCCACAACCCTTGTGGCTAACAACTCGAGCCCTGCTGCTGCCACAAGAGCTCCGACCATCCAACACCGTGCAAACAGAAAAGGCTTGATTTTTCTGGTCAGCGACTTGCAACATCATTTTATATTCTGAAAAGTAAATGAATAGTTACTTTGCCTTGTAACTAGTTACTTTGATAGTGTGGTAACTGAATTACTAACTCAGTTATATTTGGGGAGAAGTAACTATAACTAGTTGCTTTTTTAAAGTAACATTCCCTACACTGGTTATAAATACTGCATATGGTCTTAATGCAGCCTAAAACTGGTTGAGGCATATTCTACACATACCAAGAATCATATTGGAAGCAATTTGCAACCATCTTGTCGTGGGAGTTATACCCAAATATGTCTTATGCCTCTAGTTTGCTTTCTAAAAAGATGAATTTATGTCTGTGAATGTGTCACATTTAAATTAACAATGTCTTTTTCATATGGCATCTGCTTGACAGCAAAAACACGTTTTCTTGTAGGCAGTAAAGGGTAAAAAAAAATACTATACTGTTGTGACAACAGGCCACCCAAAATTGGCATATCTTTATCTTAAGCCCTTGAAGGTATGACTCAGGTTTTGCTTTGCATTAGAAGTTTTCATGCTGAGCAATTTGCTTTAGTGCAAGACCAGGCTAATGTTACTCTTTGTTGCACAATTGTTACACAATTCATTGCAGTTTTGATTAACTATGTGCAGAAAACACTTAAAAGGTTGTTCTCTTCCTGCATTAACTAAGAGCTATGCTTTGAACGTTTTAAAGATGACTGACTGATGTTTTAGCTGCTCTCTCTCCAAAACCGACAGCTGTCTCTGGATATATGAATCAGCATGAATGACTTGCAGGTTATATACCGGCAGCTGCAAAGCCCTCTTTTACTAGCAACGTCATTGTAAAAGGTTAAAAACACATTTTCTGAAATTTATGTATTTTATTTTTACAATAAAATTGGGAACTTCAGCAAATTCATATCTCAGTTGTAAATGCTGTAGGTTTCTGAGCACTAATGTAGGGCAGCAGAAATCTCACAAACTTTAAAAATAGATATGTGACACCTTGTGCAATCATTAATCAGTGCAGATGTTTTGGTTTTCACGCTATTTCGGGACCAGGAGACGTGTCTTCCTCCTCCAAACACATTCTCACACAGGGGACATGTCTGCATCTGTGCCTGTGTTGACACCCATCCCCCCACCCCCTCCCAGCCGCCCATCAGATGCTTCATTGTGAAAAGTAATTAGCGTTTTCAAAGAAAAAGCCTCTCTTCTTTTCTTTTTGTTCCTCAGTCTCATTAACGATTTGATTTAACATTTAGTCGATTGCACTCCTCTGTTCACCTCGCAGCTAAAACAATGATGACCTTAGTGGTTTGGATGTAAATAAATGTGAGACATCATACATAATGCAGTGATAATGGCAGCTCTACATCTGTTCAACATCACCCTGGACAGTGAGACTTCTACCGAATTAATATGAAATGTTCCTTTCATTATGAATGAAGGCCAGGTGTGCCTCATTAAATCTGAGCCCTCTATTGCCAAACATTCCCACAGAATCCCACACAGATACACAGCATGGTGTGCTGTCTGGTGCAACTGTTGATGGACTCAGAGGAGCAAACACAAGTACACATATAACATAATGTGTGTCAATACTCTACTTAAAATATGAAGTGCAGCATTCATTTACAGACCTTAATTACTGCTGCTCTCTTCGGTGCACTTTAAGAGGCCATAGTAATCTTGGGGGGACTGCAGCAGCAGATTTGATGCAGTGCTGTCAACTAAATATTTCTGTTTGCATTGACAGTTTGTGATGAACAACTAGCAGTGTATCAGATGTAGAGAAAGTTAAAAGACTGCCACTACTGCTCTGGTCCCCCGCTCCACGGAGCGCACTGGGACATATTGTGCACTGTCTGCGTTTCCATCTGGAAACACAAGTCTTGATTTCACTACTGGGACCCGCGTCGTCAGACGCCAGATGATCTGGGATGATTCAAAGCCCAGCTGGTTGATTCCTCCTGTGCTGCCGACTGAGCTGAGGGAACATGGCTGCAGCCCACAACAGTCCTCCATCTGCCATCCTGGAAGGGGCACTTCAGAGAGCTGGCCAGGGCTCACCTAGCCCAACCCAGCCTAGTGACCTCACCTGAACTTCCCTGGCCAGGCCCTCTGGGTCGCAACTCCAGCCACACTGCTGCGATCACAGCTGAAAATAACTCACCAATTCAACATAGCAGCGCTGTTTGTGCTGCATAGACACTTCTCTTAAATATGGGATCTGTTTCACTGTGACCCAGAGAGACTGCCTACAACTTCAATAAACCCATCATTTGATATCATAGCTGTAGGCTTCCATTGGGACACTTAAAAGCCCCATTAGAAGATACAAGTGATACTAGTAACCAGACACAGTGCCTTGCAAAATTATTCATACCACTTGAACTTGTTCACATTTGGTTGTTACAAGCACAAACTTCAATGTATTTTATATTGACTTTATGTGACAGAACAACACAAAGTACTGCATAATTGACGGTGGAAGGAAAATGATACATGGTCTTCAAAAATTGTGGTATGTATTTGTGTTGAGCCCCCACTTACTGAGATCCCCCTAAATACAATTCAGTGCAACCAGTTGGCCATAGAAGTCATGTACTTCGTAAATAATCTACATGTCGTACTTTATTCTCAGTATAGATATCCAGCTGTTCTGCGAAGGCCTCAGGGGTTTGTAAGAGAACATCAGTGAACAAACAGCATCTGAAGACCAAGGAACACAGCAAACAGGTCAGGGAGAACTTGAGCAAAAGTTTAGAATAGGGTTAACTTATAAAACAGTATCCCGAGCATTGAAAAATGGAAAGAGTATGGCAGAGGTGCAAAGCTGCATTACGTGCATTCGAAGACTTACACAGCACAGCACACTGAGCTCACCATGACCACAGTGAAACATGGCAGTGGGAACATAATGCCATGGGGAGGGTTTTCTTTGGCAGGATCAGTAAAGCTTGTTAGAGCTGATGTAAAAATGGATGGAGAGAAATATAGGGCAATCCTGAAAAAACAACAACCAAGGCCTGGGGTGAAGGTTCACCTTCAAACAGGACAATGACCCTAAACATAGAGCTACATTGGAATGGCTAAGATCAAAGCATATTCATGTGTTTAAATGGCCCTGTCTAAGGTGAGACCAAAATCCAATTAGGAATTTGTAGCAAGACTTTAAAATTGCTGTTCATGAATGCTCTTTATCCAATCTGATGGAGCTTGAGATATTTGGTAAAGAAGAATGAGGGAAATTGCATATCTGTTAGAGATGTACCTCCAAACACTTTGAAGCAACTAGGTCTTTCTCAGTGTTGTAAATGCATGCTGCATGTTTCAGATTTTTATTTTTTTTAAATTTTGAGAAACTTGTATCCTAATCCTTCAACACAACAATTATGTATTACTTTTATGTTGATTTGCTATATAAAATTCAAATAAAATACACAAAGGTTCATGGTTGTGACATGGCAGGTGGAAAAGTGTAATAAGTATGAATACTTTTGCAAAGAATTGCATATAGTCACTGAAGCCATTAACTGAGGCAGCCTGGGTAGAATGCAGCCAAGGTTTGTACAGGTATATCACTAAAGGCTCAACAGTGGCACACAGGCAGCAGCAGCTCCTCCTGTTGCATTAAACCAGAGGTACTGAACATCATCTTCATCAGGAACTCATCAGAGCTTGATGATTACAGTCCTGCCCAGACTCACCCGACATCGCAGTGGCGCTGGCACAGACTGTACCCAGGAAACAAGTGTGTTTCCTTATGCTGCAGTTGATTATAGCACACATTGGGGCACTGTGATTGTAGCATTTCATTAATAAATCTTCATGTCTGTTATGACTATACTTAAAAACATGTTGCAATTAGACACTTAACAAAGCTGCTGAGGCAGAAAACCCAATTTCACCATGAGCAGGATATATTTTAAGAGTGTTCATGAGACAGAGTGGGCATGGGAAAGTTGTAGTGAAACATGATTGGAAAAAGTCTCCCTGACTGAGCGCTTTAATGGGTTCCTAACCTTATAAGTTTCTATCACAGCCATTTCTGCAATATTCTGCATACTCCTTTTCTGATGCGATTCTTGCAGCCTTTTGGAGACAGGAAGTGTGCTCTTCAACCCCCTTCCGACCTGCGAGATTACTTGATCCTGCCCCATCACTCCGCCTCATCTTGATGAGCTGTCTGTTTCGAAAGAACAGTCAGCCCTCTGAGGTAAAGCGCCTCAGGAAATAAAGACGACGAGAAAGCAGATATCATCTTCTTTCCGTCCCAGGCAGGTGCAGCGAGATTTTTTTACGCTCTCGTGTCGAGGCTGCCTCAAAAGCTGCAGCAGTTTTATCACTGTTTGGACACAGCTGCAGGAAATAAAACATATTTAGTATCACTGAAGTTGTCTACTTTAAGCTGCTCTCTGATGTAACAAAACCAGAGTCTTATCATTTGAAATTAAACATCAGAATGAGAAAGGAATAAAATTATACTGTGGGAAAAAAAGGCCTTTCAAGCAATAGTATAGATAGATAATATAGTATAGATACTACAATAGTATAGATATAGATAATATTAACAATAAGCAAGGTGGTTGAGACATTTCATTAATCACATTTTTCAGTTTCAGTTAATGGATTATCTCCATTGTTATTGAGAGATATTTTCAAAAACCATATGAGATGCCTTGCTCTATATAAATCTCCCTTCATGCTAATATAAAGCTGTCATATGGCCACTGATATATTTGGCAGATAACCTTTTAATTAATGTATGTTAATGAATAGCATTTTCATGTCAAAGATTCTCAATTGGAATTAGATTGACGGGGATATTCTAACACATGAAAATGCTCTGATCTACACCATTGCATTATAACTCTGGCTGTATGTTTTCAGTTGTAGTCCTGCCCTAGACTGAAGTCTTTTATAGCTTTCAACAGGTTTTCTTTCAAGATTGTCCTGACATTAGCACCATCTACAGCTTCTTTGTGTTTACTGAATAAAAGCATCCCCATAGCCTGATGGTGCTACCACCATGTTTCACTGTGGTGATTTTGTATTCAGGTTGATGTAAAGTGTCAACCACACATAGCTTTTGGCATGTAGACCAAAAAAGTATACATTTTCCTCTTATCTGATCAGAACAGCTTTTTTCCAGGTGTTTGCTGTGTCCCTAGCATGACTTAAGGCAAACCACAAACCAAATCTCTTAAGGCTTTCTTCCAACTATACATTTCAGATCACTCTTTCAATCCATGATCTATATGTGTTCTTTCCACCTTGTGATAAACTGAAAAGTCTCAACATGGAATGGGGAGTTAAAGTTAACGTAAAAATATTACATCCAGATCCACCTCAGAAGGTAGCCAAAATCCTGTAACCACTACGAGCAGTAAGGAGTGATATGTGACAATGGTGACGCAGTGAAATAATACAGGTGCACAGAGCAGAGTCACCATTTGATCTTCCAGAGACTGTCTGATCCCAGATATACACTCACCGGCCACTTTATTAGGTACACCTGTCCAACTGCTCGTTAACGCAAATTTCTAATCAGCCAATCACATGGCAGCAACTCAATGCATTTAGGCATGTAGACATGGTCAAGACGATCTGTTGCAGTTCAAACCGAGCATCAGAATGGGGAAGAAATGTGATTTAAGTGACTTTGAACATGGCATGGTTGTTGGTGCCAGACGGGCTGGTCTGAGTATTTCAGAAACTGCTGATCTACTGGGATTTTGAGAGAATGGTCCGAAAAAGAAAAAAAAACCCATGGGCGGCAGTTCTGTGGGCGCAAATGCGTTGTTGATGCCAGAGGTCAGAGGAGAATGGCCAGACTGGTTTGAGCTGATAGAAAGGCAACAGTAACTCAAATAACCACTCGTTACAACCAAGGCATGCAGAAGAGCATCTCTGAATGCACAACACGTCGAAACTTTAGGCAGATGGGCTACAGCAGCAGAAGACCACACTGGGTGCCACTCCTGTCAGCTAAGAACAGAAAACTGAGGCTACAATTCGCACAGGCTCACCAAAACTGGACAATAGAAGAGTGGAAAAACGTTGCATGGTCTGATGAGTCTTGATTTTTGCTGCAACATTCGGATGGTAGGGTCAGAATTTGGCTTCAACAACATGAAAGCATGGATCCATCCTGCCTTGTATCAATGGTTCAGGCTGGTGGTGGTGTAATGGTGTGGAGGATATTTTCTGGGCACACTTTGGGCCTCTTAGTACCAACTGAACATTGTGTCAATGCCACAGCCTACCTGAGTATTGTTGCTGACCATGTCCATCCCTTTATGACCACAGTGTACCCATCTTCTGATGGTTACTTCCAGCAGGATAACGCGCCATGTCATAAAGCACGAA
>JAHUTJ010003071.1:0-10220 GCA_036250325.1 Characodon lateralis | reverse complement strand
TTGTATTCTTACAGAGAAAATATACAATACCTCTTTTGGATTTTACTTATGCACAACTATTGACTAATATGCACACATTTCCGTCTTTACATACACATTGTTTTTGACAGCGTTCTTACCCCATAGACCCAGCTCACCTCATTGTCATCCACCTCCTCGGCCTCCCCGTCGCTGCTCCGCTCACTCTGGTTGTCAGAGAAGTCGCTGTCCTCGCTGTCTGACATCCTGCTGTAACTCTGGACAGACTTCAGGACAGGAAACATCATTAAACATCTGAACAGAATCGAAATCCCGCTGAAAAACACAGACTCGAGCTAAGCTAGGCTAACAACGCATGCTACTATAGTTAGCATGGAGATACCAAGCCTCATAACAACAGTCAGTTGTCATATAACCACCCTGAAGCCCGCCTCTCACCAGCTTTTATCCTCTGTTGCAGGCTTTGTCTCGCTAAAAGACGAATAAAAGGTAAACACCAAGTATTTCAATCTCTGTGACGACAGGGTTTCACAGAAAGCCGCGAGACTTCAGTAAGCTGCGTATGAACTCTCGCGGGTTTTGGGTTGATGATGGCTAAACCAATAAAGATGCATCACTCTGCATTTTTTTCTTACGTATGAGACATATGTTAAGAGAAAAAACAATCTACACTTGTGACATCCTTAATGTTATTATTAATCCATCCCTCTATAGTCTAGACATCCTTATCCGTGGAGAATCGCAGGGACATGTTTAGAAGACATGTTTAATCATTATTATTACTCTTGTTATTATTATTAATTATCCATCAGTTAATTATATTAACTGATGCGTTGTACAGAAAAACCGACCTAAATGAAGTGTAAAACAAATGATCTACACCTAGAAAGAAAATTTCAGCAACATATAGGGAGCACTTCCTTGGCTAATCTGAAAATATCTGCAACAAAAAAAGAACTGCCACACTAACAATTATTTTATTTTGGTTGTATTGTATTATTAGTACTTTTTTTTTGCACATTTATCTTGTTCTTGTTTGATTGCATATTTTTTCATAACTATCTGCATCCCACTTGTGTGTTACTAAGAGCTGCTGTAAACAAGTTAATTTTTCCATTGTGAGATCAAAAAAGTCTATCTTACTTTATCTTATCTTAGAATGACAAAAAAACATTTATTCTTAAAGCAAAAACTAAAAGTTGTTTGTGGCCGACAAAAAGTAAATACCATAGAAAATATTGTTGAGAAAACTATCATAAGTATTATTATTATTATTATTAACCAAAAATACTCTATCAGAGTGGCTACTCTGTCTGCACATATCTCTGTTACGTCGCGACGTGCTTACGCTAGTCTACGTCTGTGTCAAGCAGCCAATCCCTTGCAGTGTTAAAGGACAGTCAGCGTGGTTCCTGCTGCTCCTGTAGGAATAATAAATCCCGTCGTTGGATAATCTCCCTCTGCGGTGTGGCCTGCTTGGATCCCCGGAGATGAACAGCGTCGGGGAGGCCTGCACGGAGCTCAAGCGCGAGTACGACCAGTGCTTCAACCGCTGGTTCGCGGAGCACTTCCTGAAGGGGGACCGGAGCGGGGACCCGTGCACCGAGACCTTCCGGAAGTACCAGCGTTGTGTGCAGAAGGCCATCAAGGAGAAGGACATCCCGATCGATGGGGTGGAGTTCATGGGGCCCAACAAGGACAAACCTGACAGCTGATGGAGCTGATGGACGGGTTCTGGTCTGGACCCGAGGCCATGAGGCCTGCATGGCAGAGACTGCAGCTGTGAGCTCTGACCTTTGTGTTGGAGCTGAATTCGCTGCAGCTTTGAACTGCAGTTTATTCAGATATTTTCTTTAGAATAAAGAATTAGACGCAGCTCTCTGGCCAGATCTCTGACACCAACCCTGGACTCGGTTCCAGGAAGGAGTGTTATCTGACACAAATAATGTCTCTGTTACTCAGCATGATTTTTTTTTTTGCATTAAAGATGGAAAAATCATATTTTTCAACTCAATCATGCTGCACTTTGTGTTTTCGTTGTTGCAGCCAGACGATCTCATTGGGGACAGATTCTGTCCAGCTTATGTATAAATGAGTGAAATCTGCATGTGGAAGATATGAATGCAAACCCATCTTGATTGACACTTTGTAGATACATCTGCTCAGAAGTGACGACAAAATGAAGCTTTACTTAGAGTTTAACAGCTCAGATGGAAAATTAAATGTTTGAGTTTCAAACCAGAGACCAGAACAGTGTCACAATGTGGACAGAATATTTCTCCTGCCTTTTCCATCCCAGCAGGTTTAAACTTCTTCTTTGTACACCACTTTATATTTTTTTGTTGGTTATTGTTTTGTTTGTGTGATTCAATTTTTCCGAGGATTTGTTGGAGCTGCTTTAGCACCTCCTGAGAGCCACAAGCTTTCATTGCTGTAGATGTTTTTTTTTTTACCACAGATCAGAAGCTCCATTGACTCCATCCTGCTCTGGGATCAGTTTTCCTGACTGAAATGTGAATGTAAAGCTGTGGGAATGGAAATGGGCAACTGATCAGTGGTTTAGGAGCTTCAGCTGATTGTTGATAGAAAAAGCATCAGACTGGAAACATCAACAGGACTTTCTGGCACCATCTCTCCTGTTGCTTCACTAATGTGCAGTACTCCTTCATTTAACAGAGACATGTTAATAGTGAAAATGATTCATTATTGCAGCTGTGCTGGTGGACAAATGTCATGCAAGTCTTATCTCCATCTATCCACTCATCCACCCACTTGAAGACTAGTCCAGGAGGCAAAACCATCCTTCTCAACACCACTCTGAACTTTATCCTGTGGGTTTCCAGACCAGAAGGGACTTCTAATCCGTTCGGCGAGTGCTGGGCTGTCTTCCCTGACCGATATGAACAGAACACCTCCAAAAGAGACGAGTCAAGGAGGAATCCTGCCGCCAGTTAACTCCTTTCTATCTGGAGGAGCAGCAGCTTTCCTCTGAGCTCTTCAACTTATCTCTGAAGACGAGCTCAGCAAACCTGTCAGCTGCTTGCATCCAATATCACCTTTCTTTGTTCATGATCTCCTTGTACGTATTTAGGTGATGCAGATGGAGCAATGAACCCAGACCAGAGCATTTACCTGTTATTTCTCAACTGGAAACGGTGGAAGGCTTCCTCCAGGTTGGAGGTCAGTCTCTGCCTCAGCGGGTGGAGGAGAAGGTGGATGTGAGAAATCAGACAAGTTGACAAAGGTGATACTCCTCTAAAAAGGAACTGGCTCCTGCTCACACATCAGAAATGAATCCAAAAAGTCATGTTTTAGATATTCTTTCAATATGTTTTACTTTTGTCGTTGCACTTTTGTGTTTAAAGAACTTGTAGTTTATAAATAAAATGCCTGATATCTTGGTTTTCAGTGAAAATTCGTTAAGTTTCGTTGAACAAATTCTCAGCTATCAGTTTTGCTTTTAGTTTAAGAATTCTGTCCAAGTTTCTACATGTAACGCTGCAGCTTTGAGCAGTTTTTGTTTCACTTCGCATTGAACCCTAAAGCTCAAACGGATGCACTCATATTGTATGATTGTTTGACTTTCCCTCAACCCAAATCTCTAAATCATTTTTTTTCTTTCTTGGGCTTAAAGCTCCAAGTTGTTCTGTTTCTCTACCTGACAGGCAGAACGGAGGGCTGACAAGCCCTCACATTTCGATGACGTCTGGTTTTACACCAACAGCTGGAATAAAATCCTTGTCCAGATTTAGATCCAGAAACCTGTTTATGTTTATGGACGTCTTATTGGATCTATCAGTATTGGATACACTTTGCCCTGAGCACTGACTGGCAGACTGCCTGTAGGAGATGTTTTCTTGGACACAAGTGGGACTTGTCCAACAGACACACCTGGGCTAGACAGGTAGAGAGGATATTTGAGGGGGCTGATTTTCAGTAGTTACAGAAATAGGCTGAGATGTGATATACAATAATATATAAATCAAATATCTTCAAAGCCTATAAGTGTGAATGATCTAGTGACATTTTGTATAAACCAAAACCTCAAACTTATATTTCATTTAAAAATGTTTATGGTCCAGAGCCTCATGTGACACCTCATTTAACCCTGAGGTCAGTATGTGCACAGCTCAGATGTTTGATGAAGGATGTTGCTGTTGGGCTCTGTCTTTTAACCATGAATATGATTGTGTGTCTTATAAGCCCATGAGGGTTGGGCACCTTTATGGTGTATGCCACAAAAGAAAAACTACTATTATACCTATATATGTTATACTGTTATTATGTTGTGGCTAAAATAACATCTGTTCAGGTGTTTCTGTGGCTTAATAAGGTCATTAGGAGTCATTAAGAATCAAGCTGAGAGCTAAAAACAGCCAAAGGAAGTCAGGAGGAACGTTCTAATCACACCGCAGACATGTTTTAGAGGAATCTTTATTAGAAACATTTCTGTTCAAACTAAAGTTCTTTGGCCTTTTAATTTTCAAGCTGTGGAGCAGACAGGAAACTGTTGGCTTGTGCAACATTCCCACCCACCCCACCAATCATTTTACTCCCTGTGGAAGAGCCAGGGTCGCTCTGGAACAAGCACATGGAAACCACGTTAGGATTGAGCAACTAGACCTTCTTGTGTTGCGTCTGTGAGGAGCATATGTCGGTTCTTTTCCTTTCTGTCCCATGTTGGGCACTAGAGAAACTCCATCCAACTTTCTGATCTGATTCTGTTCCAACAAAAGTGAACCTACACATAGGGACCTACAACATGCACACTGATGAGCTTCCCATCACATGGTCTTTCAGCAAAACACCCACTGAGCTCGCAGTTTGTGCAGATTCGGAACCAAACAGAACCAGAGCAGTCATGGCTCAAACCTTTATTTTTTACTTCTTGTTCTGGATCCAAAAGGGATGTTTCTGTACCCCCAAACGTCATTCTGCAGGCAGTCCGTATCACCAGTAGCCTCCCACACGGATGGGCTTGTTTTTTTTTTCGGTAGCACTTAGGTTTTATGTTATAGGCAGAACTCTGAATTCATCAGCCAGAGAACCTCCTGAAGAGCTTCGAGGAGACCATCTGCACTTTCCTCCTTGTGGAGTTCACACTGATGGCAATCCGGCTTCGGCTGGGACAGGAAAACAGACAAAACAGGAAGGTTTTATTAGTTAAACATCATAAAGAGAGAAAGACCAGCATAGAATGTGGTGCACTGATACCACAACATTCCCAGAACTTCACACAGAAGCAGCAGTCAGAAAGACTTATCTTAAACTTACATAACAGCAAAATCTTCCAAACTGACCCTCACTCTGAGCTGTAATGGAAAAAATGAGCCCCAATCCAATAAGAGTGATTAATATTTACTTTCAATCATTATGTTTTGAACATTTTAACCCTCCTGTTATATTTGATTCCCAGGAACATCAGGAAATGCCAGTTTATTTAAAAAGGAAATTAAAACAGCATCCAGGCCAACAGAGTGCTGGACCATAAAACGAACCAGCAGGACACAGAACTAAATACATAAAACAGCAGAGGTCAGAAAGAGAAACAATCTCAAGTCTCGCAGTCTGGTAAATCATTTATCAGTGTAGCACCAGAGTACGCTCGGTCACCTCTGAGCCCGTATCGTGTGGAGGGATCAGTAAAAACATCTGATCTGCTGACATAGAGCTCTGAGGGACACATGGCTTCAGCAGATTAGAAATAACAGGTGCCAGAACTGATAAGACTTAAAAAAAAACAAACAAAAGGATTTTAAAATGTATTCAGAAGTGAACCTGAAGCCAATGAAGAGATGCCAAAACCGGAGAAAAATGCTCTATTTTGTCTGTAGAAGTTACAAATTGGGCTGTCGCCTTTTGAACTAGTTGCAGTGGAGATCTGACTGATTCCATTAACAAAGGCATTACAGTAGTCAAGCCTGAATGTTATGAAAGCATGTTTTATTGTCTCAAGGTTTCTAGGAGACAGTTTGAGCTCCAGTTAAGTCCATCAGCTCAACTGGAAAAAGCAGTCAAAGATGATGTCCAGAGGCTCCGACAGGCTGTATGCTGTGTGAAAATAAACTCAGTTTGTGGGAAAATGGCTGAAAACATGGAGAATCTCCAAGATTTGTCCCAAATGTGGTCTGAAACAAGCACCTAGTATGTGCATGTGCGTGTGTGTGTGTGTGTGTGTGTGTGTGTGTGTGGGTTGCAAAGCACATCTTATTAGATGCTTCTGATCTCTTTAATCTCCACTTTGACTGCTGGGTAAAATCAACCCAAACATTATCTAGGCTGTATAAACGTGCAGGTAGTTTAAAATATGTCAAATAAAAAAATTAAATTTCTAATTATTAAATATAATTGTTGTGTAATCAACATTAAAATAGAATTCAAATAGATGACAACACTTATTAGACCAAGCAGCTAAATACCTCTTTCTTCCTTTTCTCTCTCTGAGTCACCTCCTCTCTCCTGCTCTCTGTGTCAGATGTTCAGTGCCTCCTCTGCCTCCTTTAGTGATAATGGGACGTGTAATAAATGTAGCATTTTTGTAGCTTTGGAGGCCCGGCTCTCCGCTGTTGTAAAACCCAGCAGATAGCCGAGGCCCCTTAGCCAGCGCGGAGCCACCGAGGGTAGCTCCCCGTAGCAGTCCTCCAGCAGAGCCCGCGCAGCCGGGGCCTCAGGCCGGCTGGGTGACGGTACGTAGGAAGCATANGTTTCTAACAGATTTTCCCCGCTCAGCGACACACCCGCTGAGAAGCCAACTCTGGTCATTGGCAGCTCCATAGTCAGAAACGTGGCACTAGAGACACCAGCGACCATAGTCAAATGTCTGCCAGGGGCCAGAACGGGCAAAGCTTTATGCCTTATCAGTCCGAGCCGCTGGCTCAAGGCGCTGACTCAGCAATTTCCGAAGCCAAGGCAGTGGAGGACAGAATGGGTCCAGTTTCTGAATGGTAAAGTGATGTTAGCAGCATCGTAGCTGTTAGGTTGAATGTATATACATTAAATGTTTATTATTATAACTCACATATATTTCTTATCTATTCTAAAAGGTCAGATGCAGATGTGACCCAGCTTTCTGAAACATTCCGCATTCACTTGTTATTTTGGTCTATGTGTAGCTGGTTTCACAACATCCGAAAGTAGAACCAACTGTTCCTGTTTCCACTCTCTAACTCTGCCTGACCTGTCTTGCACCCCTGTTTTGTAACCTGATATGTGTGTTTACTTTGCTGTCTAAAATAAACTCCGTCGGTGATCACACCTCTGTAGTCCACTGCAGATCAGTGTGATTACCCTCGCTGCGAGTAGAAAGAGTCTCTGTGTCGTTCCTCTGAGTCTGACTGTTGGTTTGAGCTGATCACTCATTCCACGCCCCAACAGTAGCTAACATCGGCTAACGTTCAAAGCTGCAACAAACTTTCAGAAAGTTTACATTTACATGTAAATTTATATTATCTCCAGTAAAGCATAAAACGCTACGATCAATACTCGCAGGTCCGACTCCTGACTCGGCACAGGAGCGCGTGTCTGAGATGGTTTTATACCCGGACGTGTGACTGTGACGTGGACATGGACCAAGCTTATTGTTTCAACCAATGGGAAAATATGGTAAATGGACTGAACTTCTATAGCACCTTTCCAGTAATACAGACCGCTCAAAGCGCTTTACACTAGAGCCACATTCACCCAATCGCACTCACTAACGCTCACACATTCATACACCGATTTGTAGGCAACTTGAGGTTGAGTGCCTTGCCTTTCTCCAGATCTAAGTCAGACTTTTTGAATCTCTTCTGCTGATTTGTTTTTGTCTGCCAGCAGGCGTAGTTACAGGGGTTGGACAATGAAACTGAAACACCTGGTTTTAGACCACAATAATTTATTAGTATGGTGTAGGGCCTCCTTTTGCGGCCAATACAGCGTCAATTCGTCTTGGGAATGACATATACAAGTCCTGCACAGTGGTCAGAGGGATTTTAAGCCATTCTTCTTGCAGGATAGTGGCCAGGATCTCCCTCTGCGGTGTGGCCTGCTTGGATCCCCGGAGATGAACAGCGTCGGGGAGGTTTTCCTGACTCGTGTAACACTCACGATGTGTTTACAGTTAATAGAACAGACAATAGGACCAGTGCTAGGTTCGGCTACAGGAATAGAGAAATGCATAAGTGTATTAATGACCACAGACCCAAAAAATACGTTTAAACTGCCAGCTTCTTATTTGTTGAGGATAAAAAAACAACAATATTACAACAGTGGACGTACAATGACACAAAATTCAATCCAAAATAGATTCCCTGTTTCTTTTGGAATATTTTATTTAATCCCTGTTGAAATTTAAACTTAATGTCAGGTATTAAAAGGATACTATTTATTTAAATCTAGGTTATAGCTCTATTTAAGTTCAAGTTGATACTGTTAATCTATTTAACTCTCAGTTTGTGTGTTTTTTAATCTGGTCAAATCTATTTTAGTTTAGTGTTCTTTTTAATAAGTTAAGGTTTTTTAATTTCCTGTTTTAACCATTTCTTGTCTCTATTATACCCCAAATAGACAATTTTACATTCCACACACTAACAATAGATATTGGATGTGGTTCAAGAAGAGGAAAAAACAATACAACACAACAGAAACAATCCAGCAGAAAAAAAACGAATAACTTGTGCTTCAAATCAATGTCTTTCCTCTCTGATGCTCCTGAGGGGTTAATCCCGTTTCTCTGAATCCAATGCTCTTTCTTTAGGAAAGCATGGCCAGGTCATACCAGTTTGAATGATTCGCAATGTCCAGCAGATGTGTAGCTCCTGCTAGACGGCGGTTACAGGGTTCCTGGGTTACGGCTCACCATCTTGTTTCTCACTAGCGGAATCCAACTCGGTCCAATTTCCATCAGAACCTTAAAGGTCTGGTTTAATAACCAACAAAGCATAACAAAAGCTCTTTTAACTTTACTTTGTACTGAATAAAATAATATACTGGTCGATTTGGCGGCCGAACATTGTGTGTGTGGGGAAACATGCTTCACCCACACCAGCTCATCCGTTACTTCCAGTTTTATTTTTTATAACATAAATAACATAAATGTCCTACTTTAGCTTTCCATTTCAATAAAATAAAACTATCTTACAAATAACATCCTTCATAGTAAATAAAATACACTTTTTAACTCACCAAGTCCAGTTCTGTAACATATAACACTCCAAACGCAGTCAGTAAAAAAATACGGAAAGCTCTTCCTCCAGAAAATGGAAAAAATTTCCAGACAGCAGGTAGACTTTTAATCATCAATTTTCTCTTATCTTTCTCTCTTCCACAGCACAACTCTTTTAGCTTCTTCGTTGTCTCTGCTTCTTCTTCTAGCGCCAGAGGACGTAGCAAACCAGTTGGCTGGAGTTAGTCACATGGTCAGTCAGTCATTTTCTACCGCGGGGAAGCTGGTGCCTATCTCCAGCAGGTCTATGGGCGAGAGGCTGGTACACCCTGGACAGGTCGCCAGTCCGTCGCAGGGCAACACACAAACAACCACGCACACACTTAAGGGCGATTTAGAGAGACCAATTAACCTAACAGGCATGTCTTTGGACTGTGGGAGGAAGCCGGAGTACCCGGTGAGAACCCACGCATGCACGGGGAGAACATGCAAACTCCATGCAGAAAGACCCCTGGCCGGGAATTGAACCCAGAACCTTCTTGCAGCCAGGCAACAGTGCTACCAACTGCGCCACCGTGCAGGAGTTAGTCACATGGCTACAACTCAATGCGACCCTTCAGAATAAGAGATTTTTTCTCACACTTGACTGTTGACTAGCTGCTGACAAAATAAAACTCTGTTTTATACAATTGTTTTTTAACCACATAAAATATCATAACATGAAATACAGCATTTTTAATGTTTGTAATTATTACTTTTTATATCATTATTTTTAACTATTTTAAGACTTATTTATTCTCTATTTATTCTCCTATTTATTTATTTCCTATTTATCCATTTTATAGCTATTTTTATGAAAAGGCTTATATTTAGTGAAGGCTATTTAAACCAGGTTACACTCGCTCCTCCAAAACACCCCAAAGTGGCTCAATAATATTTAGATCTGGTGACTCTGGTGATCTGGTGACTGGTGAAAGAACTGAGTGAAAAGCAAAGCTCTCGATTTACTGGTCTGTCTACGTTCCGACCTTCGTCTATAGTCATGAGATATGAATCATGATCCGAAGAACAAGATCCTAGCTACCAAAATGAGCTTCCT
>JAHUTJ010003070.1:0-10223 GCA_036250325.1 Characodon lateralis | reverse complement strand
CTTTCTTTCTAGGTGAAACGACTAAAGGAGCTACATCCATTAACATTTACTTTTCCTTCCCATAAAAAGTACTCCTGGATCAGTGCTTCTTTGTTCTCTTTGTGTCTCTGCTCTGTTCCCTCAAACCCCCAGTTGGTCGTGACAGATGGTCGCTCACACTGAGCCTGGTTCAGCTGGAGGTTTCTTCCTGTTAAAAGGGAGTTTTTCCTCTCCACTGTCGCTACATGCATGCTCAGTATGAGGGATTGCTGCAAAGTCAACGCCAGTGACTGTCCACTGTCTCTACATGCTCATCTGGGAGGAGTGAATGCTGCAAGTCACTGACTCTATGCAATCTGCTGGGTTTCCTTAGATAGAAAAACTTTTTATCCAATTTGAATAAATAACTGAATCCGACTGCACTGTTCAATGGTTACAATTAATTGGAATCTATGAACCTGACTGTTGTGAAGTGCCTTGAGACAACATGTGTTGTGAATTGGCGCTATATAAATAAATTGAATTGAATTAAAGTGAAACCTCAGCTACTCCACGGCCAAAATAACAAACAAAAATACCCCCTACTGACTGAAAACAAAAACAATTCTTATCTAACAGAAGTACAATGCATAAGTTCCCTGACTGACCACAAAACAGGAGAAAAACTAGTTGAAAAAAGCAGGGAAGCCCTACCAAACTTTCCATCTAAAACAAGACATTTTAAATAACACAGTTCACCAAAACAAGAAGACCTAATCACAGAATTACTGTCAGACACTGAGTGCACAGGATTAGGTTTCACAGTCAACCCTGCTGAAGGGGAAGGAGCGAGACGTTGGATAACTGAAGCTTTTATGTCTTCTAATGAGGAGGAAGTGACTTCAGCTGTGCATCAAGATGTGACAGCAAGCCCACAAACAATAACACCACTCCACAAATAAAGCCTTATCATTATCAAATTGAGACCCACTGTTTACATGTTTGCAGATGTTTTGCACCCTTGGCAAGCGAAGCAAGGTGTGTCATGTTATAGAATTATTGTTCTTTGCATTTTATTCTATATAAAAGTTTTTGGATGTCTTTGAATGCAACTGTGTCATACATTATCTATCTTATTTGCCTTTATTTTGCATTTTTTTGACCATGTAAAGCTACAGAATTTCTAAAAGTGTTCATGTTCTGAAGGCAGGACTGTGATGCAGTTTTCAAGCTCGCCACTAGGGGTGCAGCCAGCTTGCCAGTAATGTTAAGAACAGATGTAAACAAATGATATTTAAGTAAACAGTAGGTATGGGTATCTTTCACATTTGAACCAATACAGTACTGATACCGGTACTCAACGGTACCAGTTTTCTATACTTTTGTGTGTGTTTATGTGGTAATTAATGCTATTTCGACCGAAACACAGGACTGGAGTAATAATAAAACGGTTATTTGTTAACAAATATAGTTTAGGCTACAAATAAAAGCCTTTCAGCCCATTTGTTAGGCTAACAATACAGCATGAGGCCATAATAGTCTATGTAAACTACTGAAAGTACTGAGATGTTGTGATTACATTGAATTATAATTTGTGTTTTATTTGTGTCTTCTGTTTTGTAGAACCACAAACACCCATACCTGTATACCTGAATCTGCTTATTAAAGAAACCGGTAAAACATCACCTAGCCTTATCATTTACTTGGGGGTCATAAAGGCATTTAACCAGTACATGCTGTACAATCACCACCATAGTAAACTGGATATTAATCTTAGTTAATAGTTAATCTCATTCAGTTAATGCATTCAGTAATGTTTAGAACCTTGTTTAACAAACACTGTCTGATAATTGTCCATTTACGTTTATGTCGTAGTTTTCACAGTGCTGGAAATTGTTCTGGAGATGCAAGGATTATCCTGGATGCTCTGAAAAAAGAAATAAATATCTGTACCCACAAGAAGCTCGTTTTTTTATGTCAACGGCTTCTATGTCCAGGCTGTGAAACTTTAAATGTTCTTTTCTAGTCAGTCTGCAACATAAATTTGTAAAAACAAAAGACTAATAGTCCATGATGGATTTTTTTTTTTTAGTTCATACTATGACTCCCCCCCCCGCCCCCCCCCGCCCCCGCCCCCACACACACACACACACCCACATCCACCACCCACCCCACCCCCAGGAGATATATTTCTGGGGGCACCACTGTTCTGTACATCAGTTATTTTAATTACTGTCTTTAACAGCACACAGTAATATCATTGATGTGCACTTCAAAATGTCTTTATATTTATTGAGCCAGTAAAAAAGTATAAATTTAAATCAGTTTTTGGACTTTGCAAACATGATCAGTTACAGATTTTCACAAGCACAATAAATGGCTATTTTTATCAAAATAAACTTTTTATCCAGATGTTTTTGTTTATCAAAAATAAGTATGAGGTTTTCATTATCCTAACTATTACTGTCATGGCATTAAAGGCAGCATCAGCCATCTATCATAATCTATGAGCTTTTTCATTGTTTACTTCAGCACAATCTGAAGCTCCACCACAAACTGCTTCTAAATTCTTTCTCCAAAAACATTTTGTCTGCAAGACTTCTGATGTATACCTTGGACTGGTCCACTGCATCCAGCTGTTGTGAATCAAGAACATGCACAGAGCAACACATAATTTTTGACACTTCACACATTGACAGTGTCATCTGATCTTGAATTTATTTGGTAAACGCTGCTCATGTGCAAATACATTGGTCTGCTAAATGTGTTGTTTTATTTTATATGCACATCATTAACTTTGCAGCAGATGATGCATGAGGCTGTACAGCCCCAGACTGCGTATTGCTCAGTTCTGCTTATATTCTGAGTCAGACCACAGTCTTTAATTTGTTGATGAATAGAAAGAAGTCTACTCCTACAACCTACAGTAGAAATATAAAACCGGGTGAACATACTCGTCTAAGAAAACGGGTTTCAGCCATTTTATCCAAACAAGTACCATTTGCTTATCTTGCTCCAGGTTTACCACAGTTTTGGCTGTGGTGCATACACAAATATGTGCATATTCTAAATGAACTTTTGCTGTTTGACCAATGAAACGATCTGTTTCACTCCCAGTTTGTCTTGGCATAGTCACAAATGAACTCTAAACTGTTATCTGACATTTTTTAAACTCTTTAACATTTCTGATAATCACTGCAGCCCTGACTTCAGCTGGAACGTTCAGTATAAACAAGCTCAGGAAATGATGTTGACGATGATGTCCACTCATTATTTTCTTGAACACTGTTTTAGGTATTTCAAGTTGTTAACTCTTAAATCACTGTTCTTTTGCTGTCTGCGTAGTAGTACTAAGGCTATTTGTGAATATTCCTTAATAAAATAGAAAATAGAAATAAAAATAAAATAGAAATCTGCACCCTGTTTCAGAGTTTGGTGGTTTAAAATATTGTACTGAAGGTCATTATGAGGATGACACAACACTGTGGTTGCTTAAATTTACCCAGCTGCTTTTATTACAATAAAAAGTAATACTTATACACCTAAATTTCTAACAAATGAGTTTAAATGTAATGCTTTTTTACTTAACAAAAACATCTCAGCTGTTTTTTCTATCAGTGTTTATTTATATTAACAGACCTCAACAAACCTCTCAGAGAAGCCCACCCAGCAAAATAAATGTATATTTTACGTTCAGATTCTGCTCTTAATTATCCAAATCCTCAAACATTCAGTGTCTCCGTAGCATAACCGAGGCAGTGCCAAAATCCCATGCTTTTCTGATCAAGAATTAAGATTTAACAGTAGAAAGCTATGTTAGACATTGGCAGCGAAGGTCTACAGTAAGTAGCCAGGTTTGAAGTGGTCAGCTGATTTTAGCAAAAGCATTAGCGGAGAAGCAACTGTTTACAGAATCCGAAGTAGATTGTTAAGCATTTTCATCTAGTTTGTCAAAAGAATAAAGTGAAGTTCTGACAGAGTGAGACCTTTCCTTGCAAAGAGATTCAGTCTTACTGGTGTGAGGCAGGTTGACTTTACAACAGTACAGAGTATAATGAGCCTTATAATGGGTTTAATCTTTTATTATTCAGTTAATATTTATCTGGGAATTGTTGCCTGTTCCACAATAATAAATTGAGTATTCTTCTAGTGACATCCAATACCTGCAGTGAAGTGTTTACTGGTTTAGGAGGTCAAATAGCAGTCAGCTGCATTATGCATGACATAATTTGACCCAAAGTAATAGGTGCTTTTTCTGACACAAGCTATGGGCCTCATATGAGAACAAATTCATAAATAGCAACAAACTATCTAAATAACAGAACAAAACAAATTGACCAGCTGGGATCAGGATTAACCTGGAGAAGTGATGAAGTAATGTTTCATCTCCACAAAGATGTTCTGAAATCTGACCCACCGGTTCCACCCCTCTCCACCTGTTTTATAACCAGTCAGTCTCACCCACAGATTCCACTCCACCTTTCTATAACCAGTCATTGTAATTTAAACTGTATAAAACTATATAAAACATCTATGCAATGTATGATTGGGGTCTTCTATTAGGGATTTCTCATGCGCCTTAGAGAGTGCAGTGGGTTTAAGAAAAAGGGGTCCTTCAGCAACTGAACACAGAGCCTCCAATAAATTCCCAACAGAAAGAAATAGTTTTGTGGTCTGTTCCACATAAAATAACATGCAGAGTTCTTTTAACCCAATTAATTGACCCCGACGGGATGTGAGAAAAGACTCGTGGTGTGAGACAAGATTCAAGAATAAGACAAGATTTTTGATCCAAACTCGTATTAAGAAAAGTTTTTTTCTTCATTTATTCCATCTCTGCTGATTGACTTCTGGGTGCCAGACCTTTAAATTAAGGGAAGCAGACAGACAGTACTTATTTCATCCATCAACACCTATATATTATCGGCTATTTTAACTGTAAAAAGGACAAAAAATGCAGTTTAACACCATAAAAATAAAGCCACAAACAATATATTAAATGTGACTGAAGAGATGCCATTCATCAAAGTGCGCAAGTAGGCATTTACACAATAATTAAACATATACTAACTTTGTACAAACTTATTGATTTTATATACTGTTAAAAAGTTACATGCGATTAAAAACTTCAATTTAGACCAACAACAAACTATGCAAAGTAAAGAGACAGTACAAGCTGTCATGTTCTGTCATGTAACATAGACTGGGCTCATTATGAGTCTGTCTGTTGAGTATTCGGTCTTGGATGCATTGACAATGTGGAAGTTGACTTCCGATCGATTGAACTTTTAATCTGAAGTCACCGGAGAAGGAAGAACTCTTGGGATTTTTGATTTTATCGCAGTACAGTAATGATATGCAACAAAATAATAAAACTGATGCAAGCGCTGACCCTTGCATGTTGCTTTAAAGATGACAAACTACATCTAAAAGAAGTTTGAACAAATTGAGCATAAGGCCTGGGTTATCTGTAAAAACCAAATTTTGAAACCAAAATAAAATAAGTCAAACTAAAGTTTGTCAGAAGCTTTTTATTTGTTTTTATTTATACCACCCACCCTTACATGTATGGCACTAGAATTTGTTCAATAAATCAGCAGAGTACATATAAAAATAAGAAAACATTTCAAACATCTGGGCTGCATGTTAGGTATGTGTTAAAATGAGCTTTTGACTGTTGTGCCTCAGTTTGAAAACACGCTTCCTGTTCTTAATTGTCCACACAGGTGGGCCTCTGAGTATCCTTTGACCCTGAGGGCTGTGTAAGGGTCCCATTATGAAAGTCAAAGGTCAGTTTTGCGCTTCAGGCTAATTGATTTGAGGGAGCTTACATATGCATATGTGCTCATGAATCACAGCTAATCAGTGGGATTGGTTCTTGAGGATGTGAGTCCATTATTCGTCAGTGTTTTAGATTATGTTGGTTTACGCCACATGTCTCATCGGTTAACTGAGGGTTGCTGTAAAAATGTTCATGTTGTTCCAAACACGGTGCCTAAAGGATAAGACATATTCCAGAGGCTTCTGACGCAGGTTTGTGGTAAACATTAGAATTATAGAGTATATAAGATTTTCAGTAGAAAAAACGCATACAGACATTTGGGCAACACTGCGGATGAAATCTCTCTTTTCAGAGACATAATCAAAGACAGATGGTGTCGATCTTCTCTCCTGCTAACCTTTGACTCCTCCTCTCTCTGTCCTTTACTCTTAAACTCAAGGGAGAAAAGCAAAAATCAAGGAGGTGCTTCCTGATATGCTGGAGGAGTAAAACTCAAAGGCAGTCTGTATAAAGTGTCAGATGATGCAGGGAAACAACTGCAACCTCTTGATTCAAAAGACTTGGAGAAGATTATGAGTTTTGGGAAGTTTGAGATTCAATATTCAGTTCAGTCAGTTTATTCATTTCATCACAAAATCAAACAAAGTCTCAAAAGGCACACTGGATTTTTTAAATGTTTTAATTCAGTCATTATATCATAAACACCAGTACTTTAAAATTGATGTAACTCAGTATCGACAGTTCCACTTTGACAAGTCAAGTCAAGTCAAGTCAAGTTTATTTATATAGCACTTTTCAGCAAACAAGGCACTCAAAGTGCTGTACATGAGGAAAAACATTACAATGATACAGAAAAACAAATCAAATGACATTAATAATCCTTGGGAGTTTACTGGTAAGAGCTGGTTCTAATCCAATCTTTCTAATAGAGGTAATTAGCTCATTAAGTCCTCTGTGGTAAGGAATTCATCCTGTGCTAGAAGAAAAATGATAATATTAATCCTTGAGGTCACTGGTATGAGGCAGCTGTGGTCCCATCATTCAAATAGTAACAGTCATAGGCACTCACTGAAGTCTAAGTAGAGAAGCTGGGTCACTGGTAGCTCCAAACTTTTTAAATACCAATAATGTTTGGCTTTCACTGGTATGAAACTGTTGTAATAAAATCCTTCTAAGAAATCTAAAAATCTATGAATCCTTCTAAGAAATCTAAAAATCTCTGGTCATTGGTGTAAAAACAGCTGTATTAAAATTTTCAAATACTAATAATAATTGGCTTTTGCTGGTAATCCTTCTGAGAAATCTGAAAATCTATGAAAAGTAATGAAATCACATATTTAGGTAAAGTAAGATAGGAGGAAAAAAAATCATATTTGAGACACTATTTTGAGCAGAATAGAGTCTGAAATAGTACAAAAAACTTCAGCAGGTGTAAGCAACACACACAAGTAAAGATTTAGCAAGGGTACGGTAGAATCTTGAGGGTGTGAATGTATAAGTCTGAGTTTGTTTGCAAGAATTAGACTGTCAACACTGATAGAAGCGCCATTGTCCTTGAGAAGAGAGGTGGAAGTTTTATCAATCGGCTGCATAGTCCTATCAGCACACAGCTGGTAGGGGATTGCTGGGGAAGAGCGTCGTGTTTATATAACATCCAGGAGATATTTTGTCGATAGCCAGTTAGCAGAAGTTGCCAAGGCCATGTTGGAGAGCCAGATTAAAAAAAACCAATAAATGTTGTGATTCAGGCAGTTGTGAATTTCCAACCACCTTAAGAGTTTTACTGGTATGTCTCAATTGCGAATCCAAATAGCCAAATTTCTGGTACTTTCCGCAGATCTGGAGCGTACAACTTCTCCAAGATTATATCCTTTAACCTCTGAGTCGAACCGCTGCCAGGCTGCAATTCTGTTCAAGAATTGTGTCCAGCTTGCGATTCTGCTCTCTTAACATTTTAGTCTGAGTGTTGATCGCTCTACAGACTCCATCCAACATTGCAGGCAGCTTTGGAACGTTTTGAACAGCCGCCCACGTTTTGCGAATCACTCGATAAGCCAGGTAACCACCAACTCCAAAAAGCAGAAATCCTGTTATCAAAAGTCCAAATATGTACACATTTTCTACGTCCTCGACCGACATCGTAGTCAGGCACACAATCTTCCACTGCTGCCAAGAATCCATTAGGTATCCAGAGAAGAACGTCCTGTCTGGACAAGAGGGTCTCCTTTACCCTGTCTTCCCATTGAAAAGAAAAAAATGTGATCAATTACGTTGAGAGTCCAGCTGACCAAATTCATAATTTACAAGTTTGGAGGATATGCAAAGCGAGGCTCTGAGAAAAATACAGACAAAAAGCAGAAGCCGGGATCAGCAGGGAGGGAGGGAGAGAAAACACGTGAGTCTTCCACAGAGAGCAAGAGCATTAGATAACGCATTAATTAAATTTCACTTGGCAGCAGATCTTTATGCTTTAAAAATCAGACTTTTAGTAACTCTCCTGCAGGTTTAACACCCTATTAGCTCACAATACAGTCCAGTCAGATGAAACGCGAGGTGAATTGATCAGACAACAAAAAGGATTAGACCTGGATAAAAATACTTTAACAATGAGATTAAAGTAAATTCAGCCAGCTTTAAAACATGCTTAATGTATGCCGTCACGCTATCGTTTTAAAGAATCTCTGACCTAAAGTATATCGTTCAAAAACCATAAAATACCTGTTATTTGTGACAAGGACAAGGTTTTGCTTGTAGTTTTATACTTTAGTTTTGCTTTAGTAACAGACTAAATCTATGAAGAATCACTAAGGTTATGCCATAAGTAAAAATAGTTTCACAGACACAAACCAACATACCAACAACCTGGTTGGTTTAAGCACCTTGTCTTCACCAAAAATAACTCAAAGTATGCGTCTCATCACACTTAAGTTTCTCTTGTTTTTTAGGGACCGTGTCTTGTCTGATGGTACTGAGCTGCATGGGAAATTTATTCAAATAACCATAATTACATTTTGCAGCTTGCATGACAGATGACATGACATTCTTTGACTCAAACTACAGAGTACTCCAAACAACTTAGTTATTAACAAGGTGACACTCTTGCAACCAATCATGGGTCAGTTACTGGGATCAAGGTGTATTAGACCTTTCAAAATTACAGTTTCAACCCCTACCTGTTGCTGCGTACTGCCAGCCAGCTGGTTGAAAGAAGGCTAACACATTTTTCCCTTCCTTGCAATAAAATCTGTTTGGGAATATTTCAGAGTTGTGAAAAACACAAAACTACAAAAGAACTGAAAACTTAACTAGCACAACTCATCACTCTTATTATGGTAACACCGTTTTAAAACTACAGTTAGCAAACCATGAGCAGCATGTCTGCTAAGCATCCTAATGCAGACTCTACCCGAACAGATAGGCAGACCAAATGGCCAGCTAATATCAGCTAGTTCTTCGCTCTATACAGAAGAACAGGAAAAAAAACAAAACCTAAACTTAGGTTTTAGGCAACATCATAAGTGTTATTTATTTTTTTTATTTATATGCATTGCTGCATGCAGTTTATGTGACTCAAATATAAGACGTTTAAATATTAGAGATACTGTATGGAATAATGTTCCATAAATTTATTTATAAATTTATAAATGCAGATTCTGCACCTTGTCCAAACTATAAGATAGTTTTGCTCACAATTAAATATTAATTAAATATTTGAAATGTATATGTATTTATATTAATATATTTGAACGTTTTTGGATTACACTTACATTCTATAATTACTGTTAAAAACGTCTAATCCGTGTTTTTAATCTGTGGGATTAGAGAGGAGTAATTGTTGGTATAGACTTTCATTCAAACAGCAAAGATTTATGCACAAATTCAAACTTAAGAATGTGTGAAATTTAAAAAACAAAAGTTCTGTTTTAATTAGCTTTAAAAGAACTAATTAAGCAGCCGCTGGACACCATTTCTATGTGTGCACACCTTCTATTAAAACACAGAACTCAGGGACAGTGTGTCCAAGCTGTAACATGGACTCTTAACTCTTCATACTTTCTTCTATGGGCTAACAAGCTAGCTAAGAAACTGAAGTACGGGACATTCCATTTGCATTCATCACTGAAACATATTCCCAAATGGGGGGAAATTGCGTCACAACCCAAACGAATACATTACCGAAGACAACGTCGACATGCTTGTTCCATCTGAACCATATACTCCGGGAGCCTCTAAACAACGCAGCCATGCTTCTCTCACTCCCGGTATTTGGTGACAGCTGTCAAGCCAGGAAAGCCACAGTGGACGGTCATGATTCACTGACTTTTGGACCAATAGCAGCGCCGTGTCAGGTAGCCGGCCCAATGGGAGCAGAGCGAAGGCGGGACATCCTGTGATCTAACTTGAAAGTGCCCTGTAGTGTATACTTATATAAATATATATATATATATATATATATATATATATATATACATACATACATACA
>JAHUTJ010003069.1:0-10227 GCA_036250325.1 Characodon lateralis | reverse complement strand
ATTTTGTATTCTTACAGAGAAAATATACAATACCTCTTTTGGATTTTACTTATGCACAACTATTGACTAATATGCACACATTTCCGTCTTTACAAACACATTGTTTTTGACAGCGTTCTTACCCCATAGAAATGCTGTTTTGACGCAGACAATGCGGTGACAAACAAATGACTTTACCCTCAAAGATGTAAGCCTTGGATGAGAAGTACAATCCGATGGGCAGCGTCACCATGAGGATGGTGAAGAACAGAAGAGTCTTCATGGCAGAGAGCAAGGAGCCTTCATTTCTGCAGGAGCAAAAGTTCACATTACCGAACCGGGGTAAACACCGCCAGGCTACTGCCATAGTCCCGTTAGATTTAACACTGTTGGTGTCCCTGGGCCATGGATAATGCTGCGTTCCGTTTGTACTCGGAAGTCGGAATTTCCGACCTCCGAGTAAGAAATTTCAACAGGAACGTCGGAATTACAAGTCGGAGCGACACGACCGTATCCGACTTCCAAATTACTATTGATGCTACTCGCAACAATAGTAAAACGTTCTTACTGTGGCTGCTTTTAACAGATCTTTTTATTTATAGTCGTACACGTACTACTTTTCAGTGTTTTAAAGACGAGATCGTTCAACGCTGTTTATATGCACGAAATACCGCGTAGAACCGTGTTATTGTCAGTGTTGTAAGACTGCTGTTACAGTTGCTAGCAATAAGAACGAAAACCAGCAAGAAAACTGGAACGCTACACCTCGGAGATGACGTTAACCGCGACATCCCAGTTCCGACTTCAGAAGTTAATGGAACGCAGCATAATACTGCGGGGCAGACTTAGGACACATCAAGCAGGGAGCTCTGCTATGCACCCCCCTGCTTGTTTGCTAACGGTTGCAATCAAAGACTGTTTCCTACCCTCTAATATACGGTGGAGGTCCAGCAGACGAGTCTGACGATGCTCGGACAGAGCCGTCCATCTCTGCGTTGATACGAGGCGAGAGAAAGATGAAAACGGGAAGGAATTTAAACCGTTTCTTGGTGTTTTACTCCCGTTCGTGTTGTTGTGAATCCCCCTTCTTCCGGAATAAGTCACGAGACTGTGACGTTGGGAAGCTTTGACGCCAACAAGTCTCGCGAGGCCAGACTTTCCGGTTCTTGTCCTGTAGACATGAAGGCTGTGTTTTGTGAGCGCAAATTTATGACAGTGGCCTACGGTGTAGTACAGCATTCAGAATGAGAAGAAAGCAACTAATATGTTCTGACATGTTCTTTTAAATTTACCTCAGAGGGACTTTCTGTATACTTGATATCTAGGGCTGGAGGAACCAGGCTATTCATTCTTCTTCTGCTGGAAAAACACGCAACATTAAATATCTTGAAACAAAAAAAGGAAAATGGCCAAAAGGTATTCCACATGTACAATTCAGTCCTGATTAGAATTACTTTTATTTTCAAATACAAATTTGTTTTTCACAAATTTCTAAAGTAATATTTTTGCCAGATTTCATTAGAAAATTCAACATATTCACATAACTATGTCCATGCAGTTATTTCTATGAGCATATGAGGCTACTTAAAATCGAAAGAAACCTGTAGAAGCACAGGGCTGCCACCCCAACCCTATTGTAAAAACTATTATTGTTCACATAAAACATTTTCTCTGTTTGAACAACGCAATATTTCATTAGATGATACATATTTATTTGGCTAAAATAAAAATAAAAATATCCTCATACAACATCATAATTGTATGGTGATAATATGATAAAATATTAAACAACTGTAAAAAAAATATATATAACTGCAATAAAGTCTTATTCTTACTTCCAGAAATATTGTTAGTGCGCTAAACATGTCATGTTATAATGTGATATGTCTCTATTTTTCTTTCTCGTGTGGCAGTGCTACACTTCTGTAAACCAACAATTCCTACAATGACCAATCCTTTAATTAAAAAAACAATATTTTATATATATATTATATATAAAGTTATACATAATTCAAAAAAAGCTTACCTATTTATTCAGTATTTTAGCACATTTTGTGGATTACTTTTCATCTCTGTTTAAACAAGAAAAATATACTGAATTCATGTTTCTCTAAACGCTCATTCTGATTATACTCACATGAATAATGCTTTTATGCATGCATGCTTTTGATTACTTTATTTATTTGTTTGTACATTCCAAGCTGTAGTACATATTATTATTATTGACAGTTCGTTTCAAGAAGGAGTTCCTACTTCCAATCTCAGTGTTCTTCCCTTTGCCTTCCTGGGTTTTCCCCAGGTACTCCTGTTTCCTCCTCCAAACATGCATGTCTCTTTAACTGGTAATACTACATTCAGTTTTTTTTTTTTTTTTTTTTGTAACAGCCTGGTAATGTTTACAACTAAGGATGCAAAGAACGATTATTTTGCTAATAGGATAATCTGGCGACTATTTTTCCGATAAATTATAATTGGATGGAAAAAAGGTGCTTATAAGGAGATTTATTTTACAGAATTTGCAACAAGTGAAGCTGTAACTATGTCACTTGAGGAGTTCTGGACAGAACATCTTTACAGGCAAAGAAGGTTTTTTATCTAAAATGCAAAGACACCCTCATGAGCACTATACGATCGAGGCACGTGACGTCGCCCGGTATGGCGGAGCCGGGGTCCCACCCTGGAGCCAGACCTGGGGTTGGGACCCGTCAGAGAGTGCCTGATGGCTGGGTTGCTCCTCGGCCAGGTACCGCTCCTCGGTACCTGGCCGGGCCAAGCCCAAAGGAGAGACGCGAGGCCACCCCAAAGTGGGCCCACCAACTGCAGGGGAACCATGAGGGGCCGGTGCAAAGAAGATTGGGCGGCAGACGAAGCCTGAGCTTGTGCGGGAGATCAAGAGATATCGACTAGAAATAGTCGGGTTCACCTCCACGCACAGCGTGGGCTCTGTAACCCATCTCCTCGATAGGGGCTGGACTCTCTTCTAGTCTGGAGTGGCCCACGGGGAGAGGCTGGGGTGGGTTTGCTTGTTGCCCCCCAGCTCAGCCGTCTCGTGTTGAGGTTTACCCCAGTGGATGAAAGGGTCGCATCCCTGCGCCTTTGGGTTGGGGACAGGTCTCTGACTGTCGTTTTGGCCTATGGGCCGGGCGGTAGTGCGGAGTACCCGGCTTTCTTGGCGTTCCTGTCGGGGGTGCTGGATAGTGCCCTTCCTGGGGACTCTATTATTCTGGGGGGGACTTCATCGCCCATGTGGAAAACGACAGTGACAACTGGAGAGGTGTGATCGGGAGGACTGGCCTCAAAGATCTGAATCCGAGTGGTGTTTCGTTATTGGACTTCTGTGCTAGTCACGGATTGTCCATAATGAACACCATGTTCAAGCATAAGGGTGTCCATCAGTGCACTTGGCACCAGGACACCCTAGACTAGAGGTTGATGATCAACTTTGTTGTCGTATCGTCAGACCTTCGGCCACATGTTTTGGACACTCGTGTGAATAGAGGGGTTGAGCTGTCCACTGATCACCACCTGATGGTGAGTTGGATCTGCTGGAAGAGGAGAAAGGCGACAGACTTGGCAAGCCCAGCGCATAGTGAGGGCCTGCCGGGAACGTCTGGCAGAACCCTCAGCCAGGGAGGTATTCAACTCACAACTCTGGGAGAGCTCCGGAGGATGTTGGAGACATAGAGTCCGAGTGGACCATGTTCTCTGCATCTATTGTCGATGGTGCTGCCCGTAGCTGGGACCGTAAGGTCAGCAGTGCCGGTCGCGGCGGCAATCCCCGAACCCGGTGGGGGACACCGGCAGTAAGGGACGCTGTCAAGCTGAAGAAGGAGTCCTATCGGCTGTGGTTGGCTTGTGGGACTCCTGACGTGGCTGACGGGTACCGTGAGGCCAAGCGTGCCGCGGGCCAGGCTGTTGCAGAGGCAAAAACCCGGGCCTGGGAGGAGTTCGGTGAGGCCACGGAGAAGGACTACCTTGAAGCGATTCTGGCAAACCGTCCGGCGCCTCCGGAGGGGGAAGCAGTGCCTCGCCAACACTGTTTACAGTGGGGGTGGGAGGCTGCTAGACCTCGACTGGGGGCATTATAGGGCGGTGGAAGGAGTACTTCGAGGATCACCTCAATCCTGCCATCACGCATTCCCTGGTGGAGAGAGAGGCTGGGGACTCTGGGTTAGACTTTTTCATCACCCAGGCTGAAGTCACCGAGGTGGTTAAAAAACTCCACGGCAGCAGGGCTTCGGGGGTGGATGAGATCCGCCCTGAGTACCTCAAGTCTCTGGATGTGGTGGGGCTGTCATGCTTGACAGTTATCTTCAACATTGCATGGCGGTCGGGGACAGTGCCTCTGGACTGGCAGACTGGGGTGGTGGTCCCCCTTCATAAGAAGGGTGACCGGAGGGTGTGTTCCAATTACATGGGGATCACACTCCTCAGGCTCCCTGTTAAGGCCTACGCCAGGGTGTTGGAGAGGAGAGTCCGGCCGATAGTCGAACCTCGGCTTCAGGAGGAGCAGTGTGGTTTTCATCCCGGCCGTGGAACACTGGACCAGCTCTATAACCTCTAAAGGGTACACAAGGGTTCATGGGAGTTTGCCCAACCAGTCCACGTGTGTTTTGTGGACCTGGAGAAGGCATTCAACTGTGTCCATCGTGGTGCCCTGTGGGGGGTGCTCCAGGAGTATAGAATCGGGGGCCCTTTATTAGGGGCCATCCGGTCTCTGTACAAGCGGAGCAGGAGTTTGGTCCGCATTGCCGGCACTAAGTCGGACCTGTTCCTGGTGCATGTTGGACTCCGGCAGGGCTGCCCTTTGTCACCAGTCCTGTTCATGACTTTTATGACAGGATTTCTAGGCGCAGCCAAGGGCTGGAGGGGGTCTGGTTTGGGACCAGTGGATTTTGTCTCTTCTTTTTTCAGATGATGTGGTCCTGATGGCCCCCTCTAGCCAAGACCTACAGCATGCGCTGGGGTAGTTCGCAGCCGATTCTGAAGCGGCTGGGAGAAAGATCAGCTCCTCAAAGTACAAGGCCATAGTTATCGACAGGAAAAGGGTGGCTTGTCCTCTTCAGGTTGGAGGGGAGTTCTTGCCTCAAGTGGAGGAGTTCAAGTATCTCGGGGTCTTGTTCACGAGTGAGGGAAGAATGGAGCGGGAAATCGAAAGACGGGTGGCGCTGTAATGGGGGTGCCGCTGTAATGGGGGCACTGTGCCGGTCCGTTGTGGTGAAGAGATAGCTGAGCCGAAAAGCAAAGCTCTCGATTTACCAGTCAGTCTACATTCCTACCCCGCACCTATGGCCATGAACTTTGGGTCATGACTGAAGGAATGAGATCCCGGATACAATTGGCCGAAATGAGCTAGGGTTGCATGGGCACTCCGTTAGAGATAGGGTGAGGAGCTCGGCCACCCGGGAGGGGCTCCAAGTAGAGCCACTGCTCCTCCACATCGAGAGGAGCCAGTTGAGGTGGCTCGGGCATCTATATGGGATGCCTCCTGGACGCCTTCCTCCGGAGGCGTTCCAGGCACGTCCCACCGGGAGGAGGCCCAGGGGACGGCCCAGGACAAGCTGGAAGGACTATGTCTCTTGGCTGGCCTGGGAACGCCTTGGGCTCCCCCCAGAGGAGCTGGAGGAGGTGTCTGGGGAGAGGGACGTCTGGGCATCTCTTCTGAGTCTGCTGCCACCGCGATCCGGTCCCTGACAAAGTGGAAGATGACGAGTACAAGTACGAGCAACATATCTATATATTTTTGTACAATTCTGGCCTAATTACTGCTGTGAGGGGGTTGTTCCTTCAGGATATGTTATGTTTTAAAGTCTGTATTCTCCAGTTGATCTTTTGATTGCTAAATTAGTTGACGATTTTTTTCAATAAACGATCATGGTTAATCTGATTAATTGTATCAGCCCTATTTACAACCTCTCCCTCACTGACAGCCACCACTTAATACAGAACTGAAAGTATTTAGTATGCAAATAATCACTACAGAAACAAAAGTAGTCAGTATAGAAAGAGAGAAGTTTTTGTTTTGAATTTTAAGGCTTTTAGGGTAGTGTGTGCTAATTTAGTTTTTATGTAAAGAATGTAACTAAGGCGGATGTGTGTTGATCTTCTTAAGTCAGGAAATGCTTGGAAGAAAATAGTTACTCCCCCAGACTTGCAGATATCTACAATCAGATGAATAAATTCAAAGAATGAACTGAAACTGTGACAAACAAAGCTGGATGGGGATCCAAGTTTATCTTCATGTAGACTGAGGAGGAAGGTAGCAGATAAAAAAATGCCAGTATATGACATTGATTGATTGATGATTGATGAGATTAACATTTCATTTACTGTCTTTAATTTAAATTAGTGTGTGTTTCTTAGACTTTTAAATCGGCCATTTAAGTTATTTTACTTTATGACAGATTGAACATATAGGTGAACACAAATACATTTTAAGAAATGCAATTACCTTTATGTTTATGACAATTTTCATTGTACGTAGATTCTCATTGAAAGCATCAAAACTGTGAATGAAGACATATGCAATTATGTAGCAAACGAAAAATTGTAAAAGAACTTCAAAAATGTGTTATATTTTCCTTAAAGTAGCCGCCCTTTGCTGTGCTGACTAAGAGGTCATGGAGAAAATGCTATGAGAGCAAAGCAGTTATCAAAGCAAAGGGTGGCTATTATGAAGTATCTAAGATATAAAAATGTTTAGTTATTTCACACTTTTTGTTTATTATATGATTCCATGTGTGTTCATTCATAATTTTGATGCCTTTGTTGAGAATCTACAATGTAAATAGTCATAGAAATAAAGAGACTTATGAAGTGAAAAAGTGTATCTAAAACTTTTAACCGGTAGTGTATTTATGCTGATTTAGTGTGTTTGTTTTTCCACAGACATGACTCTGGGCAATATGGGAAAAATGTCTCCGATTTTTGTCCTTCCTGTCGAAAGGAGTTTGTTTCAGGAGTCTTGCGGTTTGTTTATATGCAAACTTAAAAAGCCAAGCTGGGCCACTGTTATTTTTAGAGTCAGGCCTTCCAAACATGCCACAACTATAAAATCCTTTTCTCATTTTTATAGTCAAGGAGGCTAAAACTTTATCCTGGTAACTAATGAGCAGTACAGTCTGAAAAATGCAGTGTCTTGCAAAAGTATTTACACCCCTTGAACATTTTTACATCGTATCAAGTTGAAACCACAAACTTTAATGTCCTAAACCAACACAAAGTAAAGCACAGTTGTGCCATGGGGGGGAAGTTGGAAAAACATACATGGGTTTCAAAATTTTTTACAAATAAAAATCTGAAAAGTGTGGCATGCAGTTGTATTCAGCTCTTTTCTCTGATAACCTCAAATAAATTCCTGTGCAACCAGTGCCCTCCAGAAATCATGTTTTTTTTTTTCTCAGCATAAATCCAGCTCTTTTCTGAGACAGGTTAGGGATAGTTTTGGAGTAGGGTTAGGTTATGGAACAATATCCTCAGCTTTGGCACAACTACAAACCTACCAAGACATCCACCAGGAGAGCATCCAGAGCTCAGGTGTTGCTTTTCCATGCAGGGTCATGGAGGCGCTGGTGCCTATTTCCAGTTGTCATTGGGCAAGAGGCGGGTACACCCTGGACAGGTTGCCAGTCCATAACAGTGCATAGTGTCTTTAGCACACAGTAGCTGGCCTTTATGGAAGAGTGGCAAGAAGAAAAGACATTGTTGAAATAAAGTCATAAAGCCACAAATTGTGGAGGGAACACGGCAAATATATGTGATTAGTCATTTTTTGGCCTACATGCAAAGCTCTATATGGAGGAATACTAATACTTCATGTCACCCTAAACTCCCTGCTCCCCTGAAAGACGGTGGTAGTAGCATCATGCTATGGGGATGCTTTTCTTCAGCAGTATCTAGGAAACTGCAAAAGTCTAGTCACTGGGGGGAGGCTCTCTTTCCAGCAGGACAACAACCCTAGACATGCATTCAGAGCTTGAATGGAAACACCTTTCCAATCCCTGTAGTCCTTCTTCCCATTGATTTTCCAGGCATTGGTGAAGCTGACCTGTGGGTAACCTCGCAGAGGTCTAAGTTTCTTAAATAATTGGAAAACTAAACTCCAAACTATTTGGAAATAACCTCAGAACTCTTAACAAAATGATGAGCAGCAATTGCTTAGGGAAATCAAATATAAAAACAATAGAAACAAGTTAAATATCTTTAAGAAAAGTGTTACAGTTGTGACTCAAATTTGCACCGAAAAGGACCTTTAGATGATCGTCCTCAGAGTACGTTTGTGCTCATACTATCAATGAATAATGCAGCCTTTCTTGCTGAGGTTCAGGAGTGGAGTCATTTAATCCTTTTCATGCAAAGTATACGTTTTGTGTTGATGCACCAGCTGTGATTTAGGCTTGACGTCCCTAGCAGAGCCTCTCGGAGTGACCCTTTCTGCTCTAGTTGGCTTTGCACTCCGTGATCCCACGCTCAGCAGGTTGCCCAAAACACACCTAATTCAAAAAGACTATTTAAAGGGACCGACCAAAAGCAGGAGGAACAAACCAATGAAGTGTGTTCAAAATAAGCGTTTTGCTTTCTGAAGCGATTTCACTCATAAGCAGTTCCGGCGAAAACGCCCAGAATATCACAGGCTCTAAAGACACGAAGGGCTGTCATGGTGAATTATATAATTCTTCAGCCTGTTGCTGGATGAACAAACGGGAACAATCTGAATAATTATTTTATGCCCTTTTTGTTCTCAATGATGATGCACTCTGGTAACACAATGGAACCAGGAGACACAACTCTTAATATCACTTTTTGTTCATATCCGGGGTTTGTAACTTAAATGCATAACGCTTCATTCACCTCTATTCATTGAGCTTGAGTTGCAACTGAAGCAGTGTGGAGCAACTAAATGTGGAAATGAGATTTTGGAAATGTGCTCCCTGACTTGCAGTGGTGTGACACTGAGTTTTGTTTTTGACAGCTTCTCATTGTGTTCAAATAAAAACTATTTATTTTCCATGTTTATGAGCTCTCTGCCTTCGTTTCCTGTGATTTGCTTTGTTTCTATTAAATTTCATGTTCATCACAGCCTTTCATGAGTGGCTTAGCCATTTACTACTCTGTTGATTGCTTTGATGACTCATGTGAAATCAGTTTTGCTCTCTTTGTTTCAACAGTCATCATCCCAGGTATTAAATTGGACAACAAAGCTGGCAGTTCGGTTCATTTATGTTACTAAAAGTACTGTTTAATTAAATTTTCCCTGGGTTTTAGTGAGAACCCAATATCTATCCTCATTGCTTTTGCAGCACCACATACGGAGAGATATTTTTCCCGTCACATAATTTTTACCTGTGTCATCTTGATTTCTTTTGGACAGATAGCAATATTGTTCCCCACGAAGGGACAATAAAGGATATTTCTATACTATTCCATTCTGTTATGGCCTGAGGCTGGCTGAGCTGGGCCGTAACATATTCCATAAGGGATTTGGCTGGTTTAGTAATTAGACATATTTATCTGGTAATACGAGTCTCAAAGGTAATTTTCTTTCATTTTAAATTAAAGAGAGTTAGAAAGGCTTGTGTCCTTTAATGAGACATCAGTAGCTGAAAATCAGTGTTAGTATTTAAATGTGACACTGAGCTAGAGTTTCCATGTAACAATACTTTGATGTAATAAAAGCTGAGGAGAACAAATGAAGCTCAGTGAATTGGGTTATATTATTGGACAAGATTTTATTTGATTTTAACTTATCAATTCATTTTATACTTGTGGCGCAGGTAGAACACATGACTAATATAAAACAACGCATTTCAACATTTCCGAATAACTCGAACTCGTACTCATCGTCTTCCGCTTTATCCGGGACGGGGCGCAGGGGCAACAGACTCAGCAGAGACACCCAGACGTCCATCTCCCCAGACACCTCCTCTGGGTTAGGGCTCCTCTGGGGGGAGCCCAAGGCGTTCCCAGGCCAGCCAACAGACATAGTCCCTCCAGCGTGTCCTGGGGCATGTCCTGGGCCTCCTCCCGGTGGGACGTGCCTGGAACACCTCCCGAAGAAGGCGTCCAGGAGGCATCCGGTATACAGGTCCTTCTCAAAATATTAGCATATTGTGATAAAGTTAATTATTTTCCATAATGTCATGATGAAACTTTAACATTCATATATTTTAGATTCATTGCACACTAACTGAAATATTTCAGGTCTTTTATTGTCTTAATACGGATGATTTTGGCATACAGCTCATGAAA
>JAHUTJ010003068.1:0-10229 GCA_036250325.1 Characodon lateralis | reverse complement strand
ATTTGAATAAATAACTGAATCTGACTGTACTGTTCAATGGTTAGGATTAATTGGAATGTATGTACCTGACTTTGTGAAGAGCCTTGAGACGACATGTGTTGTGAATTGGCGCTATATAAATAAACTAAATTGAATTGAATTGAATATCTATGTTATGCTGACCTTGATTGGTGGCACGAGGCTGAGTGTTCTCGTGTTTGGCTCTATAATGCCTCAGCATTGATGACGTATTATTATTATACATCAGCAGCTGTGGGCAAAGCAAACACTGCACCTGTAAAACCAAGATAACAACCTGTTACTGCACCTCTTGCATAACATGATACCATTACTCTAACACTACTGCATAGTATAGGCTATAGGCTTTCTAATAAACACTTTGAATGTACATTACCTTATTAGGTGGCACCAAATCGAAATATTCCACACTTGGGAACGCTTCCTAGATGGTTGCTCCATGACAGAATAATCCACCAAAACTCAGAATATCCAAAAACGAGAGCTGTTCGTAACGTATAATACGTGTAGAACGGGGATGTGAACTGGGCTTTAGCCTTCTTAAATACACTGAATCGCGCCAAATGTTTGAAACTCTGCCATTCAACTCAAAGCAGTCAGCTGATTCGATCTGAATGAAGCAGTGAAGTGGTTCATATGTCATTGGGGATGTGACATGAAGCAAGCTCTGGCCCACTGCTTCACCACAACTACCCTGTCAAGTTTGAAGCGTGCTTTGAAGCCTCGGTGTTAGAGGTAACATCACTAACTCGCGTTATGACTAGAATAATAATACAGTCATGCCTGCAGAAGGAAGAAGAAAATGCACACACACACATGAAAACCAGGCACACAGCTCTAGCAGATAAACCAGCCAACCAACTCTGAAGAACCTGCAGAGTGAAAACAGGACAATACTTCATAACAACCACTAGAGGGCCTCATGAATCAGGCTGCAGGATCATGAAGTGCAGCTGCTGGAACCAAACTTTAATCTACTCTATGAGGCAGCAGCACCTTCACTTGGTGCCTCTACAACAGTTCAAAGTGGGAGAAGTCAGTGGAAACCAGTGGATCCTCCAGTAAGGATGATCAGAGTTAGGATACCCACTGGTCCCACCAGCAACTATGTTGGAGATAAACCTCCATGTATTTAGGAGTCTAGTTATATCTCACCATCAGTCTGTCCATTGTGGCTGATAAGGTGTGGTCTTAACTCCACTGATCCACCTGCTGCAATAATTGATACTAATGATCCCACAGTCTGAAGGGTTCTTTACTCTTCCTGCTCTAGAACAACCTGCAGGGAACATCTGGGAATGTGTTGGGTCTAAAATGACTTGAGGAGCTTCATTATGAAGAGACCCAAAGTGTCTGGGCCTCTTCTAACCTCTGTTTCTGTAAATCTGCTGCTGTTACTGACAGAAGAAACTGATAAATATATTTATCTTATTAAAAGCTTTGTAATCCAGCAAAGATACTGATTGACCCAAAGCTTCAAATCTTTCCATTTTCTGGAAAAATAACATGTTTCTGATTAGCTTCTCTGACCTTGGTGAGCTCTGCATCTTGTCCAATCAGGTCTATAAACTGGGCCTGTCTCAGTGCAGAACAACTACAGCTGAGGGAAAGTTAGACTCAAACTATTTGCTTTGGGAACTTTTGACATCACCTTGTCTCCTTAAAGTCCAAATGTATTCCTTCTTCTCTGGGCTGCAGATGATTATCTGCTCTCCATCCACTTCCTTCAACGCTGTAGTGAATTTCCTCTGACACAGCTCTGAGCTCCATAGGAACCACATACATAATGCAGACTGATTTCAGTTACTGCTCATCAGACCAGTCTGAATCTTCACATTTCTTTACAAGAACTTCTCTGATTAACCAACAGATCAGACATGTTCAACAGCATGGAGTCTTAAGAAAATTATTTTGTTAATTTATCTAGAAACTTTGGTCTGTTCACTAGATTAAACCAACTCCTTATTTTAGATTTCATGTCATTTATTGTCCTAAAATCAAAACTTCATATTTGCATCAGAAAGCAGAAGAAGCTGAGACCCTGCTCACCAGGAGGAAGAGGAGATGAGAGGTTCAGGGAGGAGCTGAGATGTTACTGAATTATAGAAGAGACTCAGCCTTCCACATTCAACACGGTTCAACACACAAACATCAACTCTGCCCAACATGGACTATTATGGACTTTCTCTGCTCATTGCCTCACTTCTAACAGGTCAGACTGAATCTTGAATATGTAGTGGATATTATTGTAAAGTTTTATCAATGTGATTCAAACTGTAATTTTATAAATAAGAAGTAACAGATTTTCTCCTTTTAGGTGTCAGCTCTCAACATCTCACACCACTTGAGGATGAAAACTTCACTTTAAGGGACAGCTCTGTTACTCTGTCCTACAGATTCTCTAAAGAAGCAACAGGAAGTGATGAGTTTTACTGGTATCGGCAATTTCCTGGAAAACCACCAGAGTTTCTGGTTTATCATTTAGGATCAGGAAGTATACAAAATGAGAAAATTGTTGGACTAAAGATTCATGTGAAGGGAACCAAGATAGACCTGCAGATCTCCTCTGCTGCAGTGACAGACTCTGCTGTGTACTACTGTGCTGTGAGGCCCACAGTGACAGGAAACACCAGAACTCTGTACAAGAACCTGCATTACTCCACAACATCCACTAGAGGACCTCACACACTGTTCCACCTTCTGGGTTTGTTGGTTTTTCAAGAATCACAAGACAAACACAGCAAATTCAAAAACACATCATCAGACTTAAAAAATTCATCAGAAAAGACAGAATTTCATTGGGAACCAAAGATCATAAAGATCTAAGTTCAGTAGTCAGAGGAACATGTCCTCCGGCATGTCCCAAAGATTCCCATTGGCTGGACCTTTGGAGCAGTAAATGGGGTCCTCAGGTATTAGGACCCCATTTACTGCTGAGTTTAGAGATGATCCATCATGTCTGTTATAAGGGATGAGTCACTTTAACAGTTTCTGAATTCTTCAGAATCCTGTTCCTGACCCAACAACATGGACCAGGTTAGTGGATGGAGGTGAACATCTAAAACAGTTTGTCCTGAGGTTATTATTTTAAGTCAAAACTAAATAAAAACTAATGAAAATTGCAAAACTATTAAAACCCTTGAATTGCACACTCCCTTTCCTTCAGTATTTATTTCAAAACACTATCTCCACAGAGTTGAATGAATTCATTTTGAGAGTCTGGGCTAAGGTAATGGGTCCCTTCGGTGCTTGGTCTTCGCTCCTTCACGTTTCTCAGATGATCATTCAACAGAGGATCGTACTTGGCAACAATCTCTAAAGCGCCAAGGAAGTTACCATTCCGTACATCACCAAGCGTTTCTGTGCTCCCTCTGAACAGCACATTTCTTGAGGCCAGAAAAAGAGTAACATCTAATAATCTTTCAAGAGTAGCTTTGTTTCTGACTGTCATCTGTCTGACTCTGCTGTGTACTACTGTGCTCTGCAGCCCACAGTGACAGGAAACACCAGAACTCTGAACAAGAACCTGCAGAGTATAAATAAGAAAATACTCCACAACAACCACTACGGAGCCTCATACACTGTCCCTCCTCCATTGTTTTTTTGTGTTAAACCTAGTATCAAAAAACAACTGATGTTCTTACTCTATTTGGTTTCTAAGGGTTTTTGTGGGGCATCATGGTGGCTCAGGTATTGTAGCACCTTTCCCTTGTAATAGGAAGGTTAAGGGCTCCGTTTTGTGGAGAGTTTGCATGTACTTCTGCTACATTTGTGAGTTTTCTCCAGTTTCCTCTAGCAGTCAAATTCAAGCAACATGTGAGGAAAATTATCTTCTCTAAATATATAATGACATGCGATCATATTCGGTTCTAGTGCGCATGAACCAACGTGTATGCAGCCTTTTCCGGTTACTCCTGCTCCTGCTCCTGTTTTTACTTTGGATTTTTTTTATAACTTGTTATTTTTCTACATAAATTTCTTTTGCACTTTTCAAGAAGCTTATTTTCAACAATGTTGATTAAGAGAGTCTTCATCTTTTTCTTGTCTGTGGAAATACGTTTTTTACTCTGCCGGGCACAACAACTTTGCCACATTGTTTACTGCAGGGATCAGCTGATTGGCCCAAAGCCAGCAGGCATGGTGTCGAGACCCACATAAATCCCTGAAGAGAACTGGAGAAGGACACATCGTGGTCGCAGAGGAGGAAACAAACAGCAGAGGAGAGCAATAAGTAAGAAACAACAGAGGCTTATGGAGAAGAGGAGATTTAAGTCTCTCCCCTCCGTTACCATGGGCAACGTAAGATCGATGGCTAACAAGACGGAGTAATTAACGGCGCTGGCCAGGAGCCAGAGGGAGTACCAGGATTCTAACTTATGTGTTTTATGGAGACATGGATGCATCCAGACATTCCTGATGCCAATGTCTCCATTGAGTACTACCGGACTGTTTGGGCTGACTGGAATTGCACTGAGAGCGGTAAGCGAAAAGGAGGGGGGCTTGACATTCTAGTAAACAACCGTTGGTGCATTCCTGCTCATATAACGGTCAAGGAGCGAATCTGTTGACGAATGTACAACTGTTGGCGGTTGGTCTTCGCCCGTTTTACTTGCCCCATGAATATTCCCATGTTATTATGGTGCTCAGTGATCAGACCGCCCGCTCTCAAATATTGGTGGCCCGCACGGGGATATTTGGGAGCGGGCGGTCTGATCACTGAGCTAAGATAATGAAAACAGAACTCAGAGACATCTCTCATCTAACAGCCCTCACGGGAGGGAACTTTTATTCTTCAAAAACGCACAGAATCATCTTCATCAAAAATTCCAGAAGTCTCCCTCTCTTTCAGTCTTTACGGGGCGGTTTTTTGTACAGATACAAAGCATTGGTGTGTATTTGGGCCCTCTTGAAAATTTAAATCATTAATTTACGTAATACTTCTGGCATCCACAACATTGCTTCCTCTACTTTTCCGGGAATACACATTCAGCCAAACATCTGGAAAACATCAGATTGGGCTACGTGACATTTTATAATAATATTCTCATGACTTATCTGGATGCAAACTCTCAGATCAATTTGACCTGGCAGGGGCCATCATATCACAAGATTTCCTGCAATAACAAGCCCATTAGTTTTTCCTCTCGCCAAGAACGTTTCCCTAATGTAATCTGTTTCCAGACAGGCCTGTTTCCTTATGCACAGAACAAAGAATTCACAGAATTCATCTTATAATGGTAAAAACAATAATAACATTTGTATTCTATTCAAACAAAGCTTTATACCTCTACATATTCCCCCCTTAATTAGGTTTTTAATCTAATTAACAGCTGAGAGAGATCTTATATTCATATTGGAAATTATCTATGAGTACAAGTGATGTTTATAAGTGAATACAAGGAAAAATGTGTGAACGATTATGAAAGGTAGTGAAATTACTTTATGTACAAAATTAATAAGCAACTCTAAATGATTGTTCTTGTTTAGGTCTGAAATTTCGGGTTCAATTAATTAAGTAAGATCCTATTTAAAGTTCCTATGCGCACATTATTTTAATTGTGTTAGACTGTAATAAACTAAACCTATTCACTAACTAAACCAAATCCGGCTACTCTGTAGCTCTTCCCAAAAGTCTCCTTCAGGAACACATCTCATCAACTCACCCATGGAAACATCCATGTCAGTCAAACTCCCAAGCTTACATATCGATGAAGGGGACCTTCAGGTCGGCTTAGGACCTCCAGTCGAAAAACCCACCTGTCCTAAAAGGCAGGAAAAACGTCTAGAGGACTCAGAGAAATCTCATTCTCGGCCAATCTGAACAAGAGATCGCTTTTGAATCTAATATGCATCATTATCATCTATTTTAAGGACCTTTAATGCCAATCAGGTCCTGGTTCATCATTCCTATTCACCACAATATATGTAACAGAAAACATTGACCATGTTGAACTTCTGGAGCTGAACGTCACTAGAATGGATGCTCCCTTTCTATCAGAGAGCATAAGCAGCTTGAATCAATTCAGAACATTAAAACGACATAAAGACAAACTTGAAATTATAACAGAAAATAGAAAAACATCAGTAAAATTCTCAGCAGAAAAACAGTGTAGTTCAGCTCAGTCCTTGGTCTTCCTGGAACCTTCTTTAGTCTCTGAGATTGGGTCTTTTCAGCTTTATTGTTCTGCCATCGCATTTATCCTGGTTCAGGGTCCCACAAAGTCTTCATGTGTCCATAGGTCTCTGAGTCCAACGCTCAAAAAGGTTACTTGTACGGCCAGTCTCTGGATTGGTGTCATCCTGAGAAGACAGAGAATACTGACCAGTATCGTGCTAACCCATGACATTAAAGTACCACATGTCTAATTAAACATCCTTTCTTGATGTCTCCACAGTCCGATTACTGTTTGTGTCCATTTAACTGCTCTACATATTTCCCTCTAAACCATACAAAGCTCTAAACAATTAAAGAATATGAAACTAACCAGCTTATCTAGTGTCAAAGCTTAAGTTGTGTAGAAAGGAGATTGTTGTAACTTCAGGGTCAATCCAGGCCAAAATAACAACCAAACAGATCTGCCTCTTATGGATAAACCTTACCTGATAAAAGAAATTGAAACCAAAGACATTCATCTTACCTTCCTAAATGAACAGAAACAGGAGAAAACGTTGTTCAACAAAAATGGCAGTCAAACCCTTACTAATCTCCTCTTAGTTATTACATCATACATGTTATCCAAGCATTAGACGTCAGGGAACTTGTTCAGATCATAGTCGTAACAGAAGTATCACGTGTAAATTGGGTGTTGTTGCATCGGTAGCATCAACTTTCTGTATTTCCTTAGTTTCCTTAGGTCAATTTGGTTCCCTCTCATCACCTGTAAAAGGCTACTGATAGAGAGATCTGAACTGCTCCTTTTAGCAGTGATAATCAATTATATTCACTCAGGGTTTTCATGCAAAAGAAAGAAGCAGAAGTTAACAAGGATAGTTTAAGCAAACACCTTTTCCCCTGGAAGCATGTTTAATGTCATTCTACCTCGCCCTAATAGCAAAGATATTGTTCTAAACTATGTATTTCTCAGACATTATCCTGAAAAGAAATAGATTGACATTGCTAACTACTGTGTTTTTGTACAGTAAGTCAGAATAAGTTGAAAAGTCTTCAATTTGATCCAGTGCCTGAAAATAGTATGTCTGGTGCGCATCTTATTTTCTTACAGAAATTAGTCATCCTATAAAACCGTGTGTGACCTCACCTCATGTGTTATTTTATTCTTAAATCGATCTCATAAACTTCTGACTGAACACTTTGGTCAGAGAGATTCATCAGAACATTTAGATGTGTTGCTCAGGCTTCACAGATAAGCTCAGGTTTCCCATCTTATTCGACTGAAGACATGAGCCTTGTCACTTATGTACTTCAAATGGTCCTCTTACTCCCAGTTAAATAATGTTTCTTTTTGATATTAGATGCTGTTTTTTAAATGAGAGATGCATGTTTGAGATGATGCATCCCAGTTTCTGCTATTTTGTTAAGTTATCAGATTTCCGCTGATATTCTATAATCAACTTCATCCTGTTACAGCAAGCTTTCAGACGGAGAAGTCAGTTTTCAGCATTCAAAGTTTTCTTGTTTATTGACATTCTGTGTCCTTGTATGTGTGAATAATGTTGTATCTTCATGATACTAACTTAATTAACCACTGCTTCTATACTAATAATCAAATTATGTGATACTTCTTCTCTCCTGCCAGTATTGTCAGTTTCCCTTCAGTTAACAGCTGGTATCCAGTACCAGAGATCACAGCTCCGTTAGGGTTGGTTCCTTCACATTCTTATCTAAAAGATAAGTTTTAACTTCTATGCCAAGTGTTTAGCCCTTATTTGTCTTTATTCAGGGTGCGAATACTTAATGGGGTCTGCAATTTTGTGCTTTGTCCAAGGAATGTGATGCTTGGCATTGTAGAGACAATGCCTGGAAGTTCTCAAAACAGAAGATAACCAATTCCAAAGGGAGGCAGTTCATTAACCTCTTAGTTTGCTAACATTCTGAGACTTTGTTTATAGCCATGTCAAACACCGCTGCTGTTTTCCACTAACAAAGATTATGTTAATTTATAATTATCTGTTCACACAATCAAGAAGTTCCCCATATAATTATTGAAAGACATCCAGATCACATGGCACTTTCTCTGTTTGCGAATGAGATGTCAACGACATTTTGCCTCAAAGGGAACATTGCTTCTTCCTAATAGTTTCCCCACAGTAACAAACAAAACAAAATTTTATAAAATCCATTGTTTAAAGAAATCTATCTTTTGAACTTTGTTGTGCATTTGTCTTCCTAGCCCTAAATTCCCTTATTTTCTCATCCGTTAGTCCTTAACATGTAGTGTAGTGAGATTGAGCCAAATGCTGTCTGGCTCCAGTTGTTGTTGGATGACTGTTAGCACAAAAATGTTCATAGTTCCTCAGAGATCTGTCTGTCTCTGATCAGTATCCTTGAAGAAACCTTATAATCATTAACCTTATGTTTGATTTTGTGCATAAATCATCGTTTGTTCAGCTTTTTCCAGTTCATTCATTTCTCAAAATAAGTTGCATATTAATCATATTGGTTTTGCAGTTAGTTCCCGGTGGTGGTTTGTAAGTGAAGGCTTCTAAAATCTATTTTCGCTTTACATCTAAAATACTCTATCAGTCTCCTGAAGATCAAATTTCAAGGTTGAATTTGTGACGATAAAGAGACAAATTCTGTCGTTTGAAAAAAGTTTCTGTTGAATTTTATCCAGTAAAAGCGTAATTTTACACAAGTCGCCTCCAGTCTAACATCATAAACAACTATCTGAAGTAGTGAAATGCTTCTCAATGTTCCACAATTCTCTTCCTCAACATATTTTTATGCCTCTAATCCTTAGGAAAACTACTGTTTGCTAACACTGATGTTTTTCAATAATTTTACATTCGGCACAAATACTTAAAGGTAGAAAAAAGGAAGAATATTCAACAGTGTAATTTTTTGAAGCAACTTAGTAAACTGCTATAGTTTGCTATATAGTCTGCCTAGCAACTGAAAATTGTTTTTAATTGTCCCTTCATTTACTTGTTGTCCTAACTATGTGAATGCTTTACTTTTCAACAGTAGTCGACACATGGATTGTATTGTAGGAATGACTCAACAGTATCCCTATGACCACCTCCAGTTTCAATCAGATAAATCATGAGGCAACATTACGGTTGTTTCTGTACCTCACCTTCCCCGATGTAACAGAGCATTTGATAACATTTGTCTGTCTTCCACTGGAACAAGGTGGGTAGAAAGCGAAAGATTAGCAGCTTCTGGAAAAAGAAAAGAGAAAACTTAAAGCAATACAGTTAGTTATTTGCTAGTCAACTCATGCAATCAAACCCTGGACCTGTTTGTGTCACTTAATAGTGAGGCTGAATCTGTTCCACCATGAAACATCTCTGGTCCCATAATGTTCATCTGTGTCGCTGCACATAGTTCATAGTTGATAGTTTCAAAGGAGATCATGGTAGCGTTGGACATTAACCTATTTCTATGCAGAAAGAACAAAGTAAGGAAATTAATTAACAACAAAGCTTTGCAGAAATTCACAATTCTTTTTATATGAAAATAAGATCCCCATAAATTAAAAATTTAACAAGCAACAAAGGAATCAAATTAAAATGAAAATAAAAGCTTAAAATTGAATGCAAAGACATATTAAATCTCCAACCAACAGCTAATCTGCTTCTGAACTCATAGAGACTGTTCTGATATCAGTTCTTCAGCTTTTTAAGGTCAAAGCATCAACAGTGAAACATTTCTATTAAATACCAAGTGTGGTTCGTAGTAGTAACCTAACCTGTCTATTAACATTTTATATACAGCTTCTCAGGCTCTCCTCCGCCCCCCTTTGAACATGTCTGAGTGAGTGGGGCATCAGCGATTTTACAAGTTTAGACTTTGTTAGACTCTTAATTCCCATTACAGTATTTGTTCAAATGCTGTATAAATTTGTTTAAATTGTCTGGTTACTCTGAGCTTTTTAATTTGTCCCATTTTAACGTCTTGAATATCTTATACAGGTCCTTCTCAAAATATTAGCATATTGTGATAAAGTTCATTATTTTCCATAATGTCATGATGAAAATTTAACATTCATATATTTTAGATTCATTGCACACTAACTGAAATATTTCAG
>JAHUTJ010003067.1:0-10232 GCA_036250325.1 Characodon lateralis | reverse complement strand
TAGTTGGAATTATAATAAAAATTAGAAAATTATCAACACTAAGAATGTAAGCTGTAATGGACATTTTAAAATGCTGAATCAGACACGAGATAAACCCGACTAAACCCGCCATGCTTGCACTGAGCTAGCTGGAGTTAAAATACAACAAGCGAGTTAACATGCTTAATTAACTAAACCTGGCGATATAAAATATTATTGCTAAACTGCGATACAGAACAGTAAACTAAAGCCTCACAATATCGATATAATGTTGTATTTTCATCAGCTTACCGTAAAAAATCCTTACGAAGCACCGAGAATGAACTACGTCCAATGCTGGAGCTGCTGGTGCTTGGAACTGTTAGCAGCTCCATGAACCACGTGACTTCCTCATTCCATTCTTTCTATAGAGGTCAATGGGAGTGTCGTAAGACTCTCTTTCTACGGCGCTGGGACAAACTATTAGGTAGGGCCAGAGGGGGCCAGAAACAGTGATTGACACCTGGGTTACAAACAGCAAGTCTTTAGGGGTGCTTTGTGTTTGCTGAAAGCTGAATCGTTTCCAGTCTTAAGTCTTTTGCTATCTCTAACAAGTTTTCTTCCAGGACCACCTTTTTAATTTCATCCATTTTCCCTGCTCCTGCTGAAGAAAAGCATCCTCCCAGCATGATGCTGCCACCTCCATGTTCAGTGTGGGGCCACTGTGTCTAGGGCAATGAGCCCTGGTAGTTTTCTGCCACACATGTTTTGGATCAAAGCCAGACATGTCTATCTTTATTACATCTGACCAGAGTGCTTTTTTCAGCATCTAACTATAGCTTCCTTTCAACATTAGCTTTCTTCTTGCCACTCTTCTTATAAGTGCACAACTAAGAGATTCTTTGACTTGAGTTGTGACTTTTCAGATCCTATAGCTGGGTGATTCTCGTATTAATACTCCTTTCAGACAGTTATAACTAAACCCTCCTTACTCAGTATATGACTGGATTGTAGCATATTTTTAGTTGCAGAAAATGTTGAAAACATGCATCCTTTCCTTTCACTTCACAACTTTGTGTTGGTTTTTACATGTAATCCAGATAAACGGTGTGGTTGTATTGTGAGAAAATATGAAAGGAAAGGGGTATAAACAATTTCTGCAAAACACTGATTTAATGCAGCTTTATTGCCCAGGCTGGGTTGCTGGCACTTTTGGCTGTGGCTGAGCATGCTGGAGAATTCACCAAAATCATTGAGCTGTCACAGAGGTAAAAAAAAAAGAGATTAATACAAACGTCGTGAAAACATTTATTTTTATGTTTAGGCCGTTGTTAATGGCAGTTTCTTTTTCTTTTTCTTAGATTTTCAGGTTTTATTTTCCCCTGCTTAGGAGTCCACCCTGTTCAAGAAGGTTCCCCAGAACAACAAAGGAGTGCTTCTCTTCGGGTACAAAGCAGTGTGTCAACATTTGAATGAGCATGTTCATCGTAGTTTAGGTTTACAAGAGTTTACAGCTCTACTGTTGGACTAAAGGATGGTTTTATGTTTGAATCACAGGACCTTGATGCAGCTCTACCAGTCATAGAAAAATACAAAGACCAGCTTGTTGCAGTTGGAGAGGTAAAGATTCAGGCTACACCCACATGAGTATTCATTCATCTTTACATACTCTGCGTGTTTTCAGTCAACTTTAGGGCCTGGAGCCCATTTCAGTTGTTGAACAAGAAACCTCATGGGACTGGGAACCAGTCCGTCACAGGGCTTACACAGAGTGAAATAAGGCAAACAACTCTGCGTTATTTCAAGCTGTGCAAGAACCTCAAGGAAAACGTGCAAATAGTTTGGTTTGAACCACAGTTCATGGCTAACTGGCACTTATGCCTAAATTTTAACACAAAAGCTATTCATATTCAGATGAGTCTTTTAGCTGCATTTCTGAGTTAATGTCCATCTAGGCCAGGGATTCTGCATCCTGTGGCTCAAGAGCCACAAGTGACTCTTTGGACCTTCTACAATGGCTCTGTTGTGGAATTTTCTTATCAAAGTGGATGGAAGTTGACTCACAACAAGAGAAAATCCGGACTTTGTCTTTATAAGTTTTATTCAAAGGCATTAAGCATTTGAATGACTCTGCCACCGAGCAAGTCAGTGAAGCAGAGCCCTGAACACCATTTACACACAGTATTTATACCAACATGACAGTGTTATCTCAACTTCAAAGAGTCTGTGTTTTATGGCCCAGACCCTCCTTGGGTTCAGAGGTGACAAAGTTATCTAGGAACAGACCCATCTGCTCTTCCTGAGACATCCCCCTAAAGCATGAGTTTTAACCATTAAACTTCTGATAATGGCTTTACAGCTTCCTCCACTAACACAGATGTTCTGAGGAGTGAGGTAACCTAAAGGTCATACACTTTGGGACACTTAAGAAAAGAGTTTCCATCACAACTCTTATTAACTTTTCCCAAAAGTGATGAAGAACCAACTCATGTTTTTAAATATAGATGTAATAACAAATGCAAGTATTAGCCGTTAATCAGTTTTTTTTTCATAGAATAATTGCATTGAATCCACAAAGATCCAGGTTTTGGTCACTAGATTAGGAAACCATGTGCTTTGTGTTTTTTTTTTTACACTATTTAATGTATCAATCCTGTTTTTGCAAAATTTTTATGTTTTTCTTTATTTTACAACTTAAAAATAGAAGTAAAATAGTGGTTCTCTAAAAATGACAACAAACGCCCTGCAGTAGACATTTAGTCATTTACCTCAAATTCTAAGTTGTCTTTTTTAAAAGGTAATGTAATATTTGTGGCTCTGAATGAATTTTAATTTAATGGACTGTGGGTAAAAATGTCTCTTTGGATGGTAAAGGCTGCAGAAACCTGGACTAGACCTACAGACTAAAAGCCTCCAAAGACCATTCACAAATGACTCAATCAGACATACAAACAACAAGGCACTCAAATATCACTGCTGTATTAGCAGGGATAGAGCATCAGCATCTCTGATGTGATGTAAACTGGATTTTACCTTATTTTATTTTGTTCTTGTTTTTTGTTGTAGGTTGGCTTGGATTTTACTCCCAGGTTTGTCAGCAGCGAGTCAGATAAGGAGAGTCAAAAGCAGGTTCTCATACTTCAGGCACAGCTTGCCAAGGCGCTGGATCTCCCTTTGTAAGTTTTTCCCATGTGGAGATGTTTTGCATTATTTTTTTCTTTTCAAGTATGTTGATTAACATTTTGACTATTTTTGTACATAAACAACTCATATAGGCTGCCCAGAGATGGAAGAAGTCCTTTCGCTTTCCTTTAGCGATGTATATTAGCGTTTCCAAGCCAATGAAACTTGCAAGTTCTGGAATCTACATTTGTAATGAAGGTGCATCCTTACTTTCCTGGCTCTGCACAAATCCAAAATCCAGCAGTTTAGTTGTTTTTAATGTACATGCAAATTCTCGTGGGTATATTCCAAGCATACAAAGTTTGGCATTCAATGGTACACTGACTTGAAACTGGTCTGACAGACTTTTATTAACATTTTCCTGGGGCCTCGTTTCAGGAAGCTGGGTTAACATGCTCCTAGTAGAAAGCAGATTACACATAAAATCGGCTTCACCACACCTACATTCTAGATATGTGACATTTATATATATTATTATAAATATATTTTGACTTGGCAAAATACCAATTTGAGATATCTCAAATTACATTCTGACTAGTATCAGATTTTCCATTGAGTTGTATGGAGTCTCAAATTCAAGATATCTACAATAAATTACTGACTATCTGAAACGTATATTTCAGATATCCACAATTAAATTATGACTAGCCATAAAGTGAATTTTACAAATCTTGCTTTTTGTTCTGACGAGATATAATTCCAATTAAAGATATCTAAATGAGCTCATTATTGAAAATATCTTAAATGTATTTTTTTACTAAGATCTGAATAGGGCAAATTAAATTCCAGATATCTTTAAATCAAATAATGACTGCAAAACTAAGTAAGAAATTTCTAGAACTGTGTTCACTAGTCGAAATTCCTTTTAAGAAATCTCCAAATTAGAGTATTTCAGATATCTTAAATCATCATTCTGATTAGTCAGAATGACATTACTGATATCTTGAATAATTATTCTGTCAAGTCAAAACGTCCCAGATTTATGTGGAAGCAACTTTAAAAGGCATTTTAGCCTTACTTTTGTTTGCCAGTCAGTGGTCTGCAATGTCTGGCCAGTTGAGCTCAAATTCTTGTGTTTTTAACATAATTTTTCTGCTGCAGCTGTTGATTTTATTTTAACAGAACATGCACGTTTTACCTGATGGGTCTCCACACCCCGTCAGATACCGTTCCTCCTGTATTATAGACGGGGAAACTCGCATCTGACAGGGTTTATAGTATCATTATAATACCATTATAGTACCATTATAGGACCAGAACATCTGTAGGCTGTATATATATATATAAATTTCTGTATGTGTATATATATATATATATATATATATATATATATATATATATATGTATATATATATATATATATGTATGTGTGTGTGTGTATGTGTGTGTGTATATATAAATATGTTTCGTCATCTATCTATCTATCTACCAACCAACCAAGAAACTAGACGCCACAAAGCACTACCTGTGAGACGCTATTCAACACATGAACAGACTGGTTATGTTGGTTATGACGAGTATACAATAATTTCCCTCAAAATACCATAATTTCATGTCTCTAGTACGACAATCCTACATTTGTCACCTGGCAACACTGCAGGGTATGTACATACTTACCCTAGAACTTACTCTAAGGTCTCCCTGACCCTGCTTTCTGAAACGGGGCCCAGGATGTTAGCATTTGTAAAAAGGCAGGATGTATTCAGGTTAATTGCAGTCATGTGGTAAAAAAGCAGGTCCACATCCTTTAGCTCATGTACTTTCATTTAAATGTGTGTCTTCCCTTTTAGAAATGTTCATTCAAGGTCGGCAGGAAGACCCACAATCCACCTCCTGAAGGAGCAAGGTGAGCAGATAACTTTAGGGTGTATGCTTGTGCGGAATAAGTATTTACTTGTTTGATGAGGCAGCTGCAATTCCTCTACTTTTTCACTAGGTGTCGAAAAAGCCCTTCTTCATGCTTTTGACGGGAAACCTTCTGTTGCAATGGAGGGAGTACAGGCTGGATATTTCTTCTCTATCCCCCCATCCATTATACGGAGCGAGCAGGTACAGCAAGGCACCTGATAGTCTCATCTTTTACGCGGCCTTTAGAATCTTTTTTGTTTGCACTGATATGTTTGGTATATTTTCCACCAAGAAGCAGAAACTTGTGAAACAGCTGCCGCTGGAAAACATCTGTTTGGAAACCGATTCGCCTGCTCTTGGACCAGAGAAGCAGGTAAAGGCTTTTCTAATCATTTTGACATAACAGGCTAAAACTTCAGTGTTTTTCCTTACATCTGGTGTTTATAGTGTATCATAATGTGTATTTATAATGATATGTATATATCCCATTCTTTCTGCTTCATGTCAACAGGTAAGAAATGAGCCCCAAAACATCTGCGTCTCTGCTGAGTACATCAGTAAGATCAAAGGCGTGTCACTGGAGAAGGTGATGGAGGTGACGACCCAAAATGCCCTGCGACTCTTCCCGAAGCTGAAGTCCGCCATCCGACCTTGACAGCTATTTAAGTGATCCAAAAATACCATGAATATTTTGTCAAAGTTTATTCATTACTATCATAGGTTTGCAAAATAACGATGTCTAAATGTGAAGCGTAGATGAAGAAAATCACAATGTGATTAAAAGCTTAAAAAAAATGACTGTTGAGAGATTTTTCTACTTTTGCAACAAAAAAAATCTACTGAATTAGCTCACTAAGTTAAACACTAACATTTTAAATTTCAGCTTCTATTTTAATTCTTGTTTTTCTTCCAAATATGTAGCAGTGAAGGAGTGACGTTTTATTTACATTGAGAAGGAACTTCATTCACAAAGCTGGTTCTGGTGGTGCTACCATAGATCCTGATCTTAGGTTCTGACTGGACATTATTAAGGGCTTACTGGGCCGTAGCTTGGGGCTGTTGGGTTTGGAAGGCCCCAAATGTTGTTTTTTTCAGTGGATCTTTTGCAAAAAAAATATGTTTCCCAAGAAAGCTTATAAGCCCATATCAAAGTGAGGTGTTCTTAATTAGTTACTTTTTTGTGCACGACTGATCCACCATAGTTTGAAAACGATGATGTCATAAAGCTAATTGGTCCTAAGCATGTCAGGCATGACAAAGGCAAGCTTTCACCACATTCTCTACATCTTTGTTTTTGTTGTCTTTCCAGTGACTGGATTACATCACCAGATTTAGGACATCTAAAGAAAACCATGCTGTGTTTATATGGAGCTTTTTAGAAAGAATAAATCATCTGAGAAAGTTCTGATTTTTTGTGAACAAGAGCCAAAAACAGTGAAGTTGATGTAATTTCAGTGTTTTTGAAATAAATAAAGACGCTTGTTTGGTTTTTAGGGCACCAAAACTGTCTCTAGTCGGTTTGACATACTTTCTAGGAACTTTAGGTTAGCAATCTATGACTACTTCTTTTCCTGGAGATATAACTGACGTGACGAAGAGTCCATTTTCCTTTTACCACTCTTCATAACGGGAAAGACAAGAAAACATGCCATTCAAGTAAGTCAGATGTTGGCTGATTTTCATGAGTCAAGAAATGGCTACAGAAAAAAAGCTTGTCCCCTGTTTCTATCTTTAGAGCAACATTTAGGGTTTAAAACAACTGAAACTGTTGAAGGAGTTGTGGGAGGCTTATCTAACCATGATGCACAGCACAAAGGACGTTAAGGTGTAATATCCAGAGCTCACTGTAAAGAAAAACACTTAAAAGTAATTTAAAAATACGATGAGAGATGCTTTGAGGTTTCCTACATTTGATGGTGCGTTCACACCGAATGCGGATTCTGCGATAGGAGCGGCCGATTTACATGTTATCCCTATGTAGAGGCGCATTCAGGAGCAGAGCTGCGCGAGGCGATGCGAAGAAGACGAAGGACACGGTGCGAAAGGCGCGCCGAGCGAAGCGGGAGCAGAGCGAAAGCGATGGACGAGTTGAAAAATCGGAACTTTTTTCTAAATTCGCGTCGCCTCAACCAATCAGGGACTGGATGTGGCTGTGACATAGGGTGAAGGACAGCAGCGGAGAAGAAGCTGTTTTCAGTGTGCGGCAAGCCTGAGTTGTATGACTCAACTAACTAGCTGAGATGTATTTACTCACCGAAGACAGATGGACAGACATTCAGCAGCGGGGATACAGTGCCGGTAGTTGGTGTCCCGGAGGCTGATTCGTCTCCCAACGCAGGACAGCAGATCTTCGAACTGGGTACTGGATAGACGGAAGTACTGCTGAAATCGACCGTCATCCAGACGCAGCTCCTGGAGTAGGTGGTGGTAATCTCCAAACTGTTCCCATCCCTGAAGAATCTGGTGAACCCAGGGACGTCGGTGGCGTTTTTCAGCTCTCCTCAGGTAAAACACTGTGATTATCCGTGAAATCCATGTCCACCATGTTCAGTTGAAACAAGCAAGCAGCAGATGGAAGCTCCTCCTACTTGATGACGTGGCGAAGCGTTGCCGTTTGTTGACATTTGGTATCGCGGAGTTCATGCGGAATGTCAAGCGAGCAACAGCACACAAATGACGCGAAATATTCGCAGAATCCGCTTTTGATGTGAACCATAAGAGTGTTCGTACTCATCGTCTTCTGCTTTATCCGGGACCGGGTTGCGGGGGCAGCAGGCTCAACAGAGACGCCCAGATGTCCCCCTCCCCAGACACCACCTCCAGCTCCTCCGGGGGGAGCCCAAGGCGTTCCCAGGCCAGCCGAGAGACATAGTCCCTCCAGCGTGTCCTGGGCCGTCCCCTGGGCCTCCTCCCGGTGGGACGTGCCTGGAACATCTCCCGAGGAAGGCGTCCAGGAGGCATCCGATGTAGATACCCGAGCCACCTCAACCTGCTCCTCTCGAGGTGGAGGAGCAGCGGCTCTACTCCGAGCCCCTCCCGGATGGCCGAGCTCCTCACCCTATCTCTAAGCGTCTCTAAGAGTGCCCAGCAAATTTACGGAGGAAGCTTATTTCAGCCGCATGAATTTGGGATCTCGTTCTTTCGGTCATGACCCAAAGTTCATGGCCATAGGTGAGGGTAGGAACTCAGACCAGCCGTTAAATCGAGAGCTGCGCTTTTCAGCTCTCTCTTCACCACAACGAACCGGCACAGTGCCCCCATTACTGTGGCAGCCGCACCGATCCATCTGTTGATCTCCAGCTCCATTCTTCCATCACTCGTGAACAAGACCCCGAGATACCAGCAGGGGGCCAGCAGGGCCACGTTATCCGCAAAAAGAAGAGACGAAATCCACTGGTCCCCAAACCAGACCCCCTCCGGCCCTTGGCTGCGTCTAGAAATCCTGTCCATAAAAGTTATGAACAGGACCGGTGACAAAGGGCAGCCCTGTCGGAGTCCAACATGCACCGGGAACAGGTCAAACTTAGTGCCGGCAATGCGGACCAAACTCCTGCTCCGCTCGTACAGGGACCGGATGGCCCCTAATAAAGGGCCCCCGATTCCATACTCCTGGAGCACCCCCCACAGGGCATCACGAGGGACACAGTCGAATGCTTTCTCCAGGTCCACAAAACACATGTGGACCGGTTGGGCAAACTCCCATGAACCCTCGAGTACCCTGTAGAGGGTATTGAGCTGGTCCAGTGTTCCACGGACGAAAACCACACTGCTCCTCCTGAAGCAGAGGTTCGACAATCGGCCGGACTCTCCTCTCCAATAGCCTGGCGTTGGCCTTACCGGGGAGGCTGAGGAGTGTGATCCCCCTGTAGTTGGAACACACCCTCCGGTCACCCTTCAATTCAAATTCAAAAATACTTTATTAATCCCAAAGGGAAATTAAATGTTGTAGCTCATTATGAGGGTTTCCTCAAAGAGCTGTTGTAGATGCTGATTGCTGTGGGCAGGAAGGATCTCCTGTAGCGCTCCGTCTTACAGCACATCTGAAGAAGCCTCTGACTGAAGACACTCTGTTGTTGTAGGACAGTCTCATGAAGAGGATGCTCAGGGTTCTCCATAATGTTCTTCATTTTATGAAGACTCCTTCTTTGCACAATGATCTCCAGTGGTTCTAGAGGAGTCCCCAGAACAGAGTCAGCCTTCGTTATCAGCTTGTTGAGCTTTTTTTAAGTCCCTGGCTCTGATGCAGCTTCTCCAACAGATGATGGCAGAAGAGATCACACTTTCCACAACAGACTTATAGAAGATATGCAGCATCTTGCTGCAAACACCAAAGGACCTAAGCTTCCTCAAGAAGTACAGTCTGCGGATGAAGGGGGACCCCCCCCCAGTCTGCCAGTCCAGAGGCACTGTCTCCGACCGCCAAGCACTGTTGAAGAGGCATGTCAACCATCAGTGTTTAAAGCAGTGGTCCTCAACTTGTGGTTCCTGGACACCTGAGGCCCGTGAGCCATAGATTGTGGTTCAGTGAAGAAAATTTAAATAAATCGATAAAGGTATGCTATTTAACTGAACAGAGTACGTTCAAATAAAAAAAATAAAAAAACCAAAATACTACACGTATTAAATAAAAGATCTAAGCCAATGATGGGTTCTGGCTTTAAAATCTATTAATACTCAAATTAGGTTTCTACTCTGGGGAACACAGATTGAGACTGAAGGTTGTTTTGGAGCCAGGGCTAGGATTCAGGAAATTAAAACTCATAGTGACTAAAGTCCTTTATAAAAGAATAAAGACAGAAGTAATTAGGGTTCAGGAATTAAAATCCTAGGAAAGACCTTTATGGGGCATAAAGGCATGTAAAGTCATTTATTTTAGGGATAAATAAAGGCCCCTCTTTTAACATTAAAGAGGAAGAGAGGCTCAAACTCCAGTCTCCTCCCCAGGGAGAAATGTTTGATTTCATGACAACTTGGATGAGTTTGAAAATGTTCAAATAAAGGTTTAATTTTTGGGGACTTATAGGGTAAAAGAATAATTAAATTCTTCACTACCTAGGAATACCAAACAAATTTCAAATTAGTACAAAAGATAACTTCAAATTACCAATATTTCAAATCATGGAACATTTTCTAGCATTTGAATTATAACAGAGGGGTCCTGAGAATAATTTTCTTCCCCAACTTTCAAAACTTTAATAACCCTGATTTAAAGAAAATTATGTCCAATTACAGGTCCTTCTCAA
>JAHUTJ010003066.1:0-10237 GCA_036250325.1 Characodon lateralis | reverse complement strand
ATAACTAACTCTGACTGCACTGTTCAATGGTTAGGACTAATTGGAATGTATGTACCTGACTGTTGTGAAGTGCCTTGAGACAACATGTGTTGTGAATTGGCGCTATATAAATAAAACTGAATTGAAAATTGAATTGAATTGAATTGAATTGAATTGAATACAGTCATATTCAATAAATTAGAATACAGGTTCCAATGAGGTTCATTTGTTAGATTAAAAAACCCTTAAAGCAGATATTACACATACTTTCATTAAGCTCACATTTCTGTATTAAGCATGTTTTTCATTGGTCTAATTTTATATTTTTATAGTAAATCTTTATCTTAAAGTGGAAAGTCATGATAATTAACAGCCTATGTGTAATTAATCTATATAATGCATTTAGTGAATTGATTTACTGAAATAAATATTTCATAATATTCTAATTTATTCAATATTCTGTAAATTAAGGGACTGGGATATTAAAGCCCATGAGTAGCATTGGTAATAGTGAAAAAAAAGGTTTAAGAAAATGTAGGTTATTAGTGATAAGTAATGCATCACAATTTCCAACAATAGTTTCGCAGTTACAGTAAATATATGATATCATGCAGCCCTAGTTACAACATTGGCATAGACTGACTACAACTCCAGCAACTCGTTCTTTACCAACCAATATGCATCACCCATCTTTTGAAATAAGGCACCATTTACTTTTATGTAGAGTGTAAATCAAAACAAAAACCGTTAGAGCTATGTTAAAAGAAAGTACACCCCGTTTACTTTGTATATATGTAGGGTTTTTGTGGTCTATCAGATTTTCATAAATGTTTCCATTTGAACTTCATAATTGTTTACATAATGATATAGTTTTATCCATTTCAATAATTTTTTCTCAAGGGGTCAACACGCAACAGATACCTCATCAATATATTGTAGGATTTGCAAGATCTTTTAAACTGTTTGTAATTTAAAAAATATGCTTAACTCTGTTTCTTTTTCTGATTAAATGTTTTGGAGATAGAATCATTTGTATGCTCGAGGCAGCCTGTTGAGCCTTGCAGACCTAACCGCTGTACAAAGATAGCAGATAAGTAATGGTGTTAGGCAGGCTTGCATGGAGCTGGAATATTAATGTCAAATGTGGTAAATGTGGTCACTCTGCTCAATGGATAAATGCAAATGAAAAAAACAAAAAACAGAAGGACTTTAAAGTTGGTATTTGAAATTTAAGTTGATAGTATTCGAGGTACATGGTGACTGTTTGGAAAATAGTGTCCTCTACAAAGCTGTCAGCTGAAGTGCTTTGTGTCTCTGTGTTGCCAAGTGGTTTAATTTCCATACCAGCATGCAAGTTTTTCAGCAGGGCAGAACTAAATGGCTGTGAGCTTCACTGGATGCTCTGCCAACTGAATTAAAAGTGGCATTAAGGAGAATTAAGAGTGTTAAAAAGGGATTATTGCCACAAAATTGGTTTGACTGTTTGAATGTCTGCTGAATATATCCTGGTGGTCCCTTGTAATGTTTTCTACCAGCACAGGGGGGTATCCCCCCCCCCCAATTCTCCTTTTTAACTTTGGGAAAACTTTAGAAAGCCCTACTGCAGAAAAAAAGAAGGGCTAGGCAAGTTAATTTGAGTTTCCGTTCGAATTTTGGATTTAAAAGAAACCCAAAAATGGTTAAAATGTTTTGTCACATTCTCTTCCCTTAAAAGTATTACAAGGCAAAAACATGTGTAGAGACATTATATGTAATGAATATCTCCCAACAAAATAGGTGTTCCAACCTAATCATTGATATTTACCTGAATGCATATGACGTCTGGTGCCACACATGCAGGCAGCATGTTTCAGCAGCTCTCACTCAGCCCTGAGTTTTCCTTTATTCAAACAATTTTTATTTGTGTTGTGTGTTCCTGTTTTTCTGCAATACTCTAGATATTATGGAGCTGGCATTTTGTGGAGCACGTTGTTTTTTTTGTTGTTTTAAGTCATTTGTCTTAAGAGACCATGTGAGCAGCCATCCAACCATTGTTTACACCAGGAATTAGCTGTTTGCTCTTGGTGGCTCTGCTGTGCCGTCTGCCACTGAACGGACCCAATATTCCCTGTGAGATGGGAAGGAGATTTGGAACCTGTGCCATCATCTGCCATTTTCAGTGGAGTAGAAGGTACAGACCCATCGTCCTGTCCATCATCATGGGAAATGTGAGATCCCTTCCCAACAAAATGGATGAACTGGCAGCCCTTACCCAGCTTCAGAGAGTCTACAAAGAGAACAGCTTTACTGTCCTGACTGAAACATGTTAACCACGTTAACTCTGACATACACAAACATGGATGGTTTTGGAATTCCAACAGGATGACTGAACCAAGGAGCGGGGTAAGAAGAGAGGACGGTCTGACTGTGTTTGTGAATGATATATTGTGTAAGACTGGGCATTTAACTATTAAAGAGACGTTTTGTAGAAAGGACATTGAGCTGCTGGCTGTTAGCATGAGGCCATATTATAATTTTAAACATGGTGTTGTATTAACAGTTTGTGTTCCATCCCTCTGCCAGTGCTGCAGCAACCTTCAATGTCATCCACAATGTTACCAGCAGACTCCAAACACAGCATCCAAAGACCCTTTGTCTTATGCCTGGGGACTTTAACCATGTATCCCTGTCCTCTTCTCCACTCTCCCCACCTCCACCCAATATGTTACCTGCCACACAATAAAATACTGGAATTATTGTATGCCAACAGCAAGAAGGTGCACAGCTCATCACCTCTCCCTCCCTTGGGGATCTCAGATTGCAACCTGGTTCATTTCCAGTCTGTGCATAAACCCCTTGTACACAGAGAACCAGCTGTGACACCCACAGTGAAGAGATGGTCTGAGGAGACTGAAGAAGCTCCGAGGGACTGCTTCAACTCCGCTGTGTGGGAAGTGCTCTGTGCTCCTCATAGGGAACACCGAAAGCATCACAGACTGCATGGCGGACTACGGTAACTTCTGTGGGGACAACACTGTGCCCCTTATGAAGGTGGAGTGTTTCTCCAGTAACAAGCCCCAGTTAAACCTTGAAATAAATGATCTCATCAAGGAGTAGAAGAGAGCCTTTAGATCAGGAAACAAGGAGTAGCTGAGGGCTGTGCAGAAGGAACTGAAAAGGAAGATCAGAGATGGAAAAAACATCTACAGGAAGAAAAGGGACAGCCTCCTGCAGTAAAACAACATCACAGGGTTTTGGAAGAGCCTGAAATAAATTTCAGTTTGCAAACCAAACTCCCAGGTTGCAGTAGATTTAGGGTAGGTGATGGAACTGAACCAGTTCTTCAACAGGTTGAAGAACTGGTTCAGTTCAACAGGGGAGACTGAACCACGGGAGACTGGGCTTGCAACAGCCCAGTCTCCCCTGTTGCAAGCCTCTTATCTACGAGGACTACCTACTTTTCTTCCCAGAACTTCACATCTTTCAGGCCTCAGCCATCACCCTCCAGCTCAGAGGAGCTGCAATAGATCAAGATGTGAAAGGCTGCAGGTCCGGATGGCATCAGTGCCAGGCTCTTGAGGTGCTGAACAAATCAGCTGTTTGGCATCATGGGGTACATGTTCAACATGAGCCTGAAGCTGGGAAAAGTACAACAGCTGTGGAATACTTCCTGTGTGGTTTCAGTGCCAAAGACTACACATCTGAAAAGGACCTAAGCAGCTACAGACTGGTGGCACTGACCTCAAATGTGATGAAGACCCTCCCTCCAGTGGTTCGTGCAGTAGTCTAGTCTGGCTTCTACCATCTGAGGTTGATTGCTAAAAATCAACTCAATTAAAAAAATACTTGGTAAATTAAACGTTGTTGTAGCTCATATTATACAGGTTCCTTTAAAGAGCCGTTGCAGATGCTGATGGCCGTGGGCAGGAAGGATCTCCTGTAGCGGTCTATCTTAGAGCAGATCTGAACAAGCCTCTGACTGAAGACACTCTGTTGTTGTAGGACAGTCTCATGGAGAGGATGCTCTGGGTTCTCCATAATGTTCTTCATTTTATGAAGAATTCTTCTTTGCACAATGATCTCCAGAGGTTCCAGAGGAGTCCCCAGAACAGAGCCAGCCTTCTTTGGTAGCTTGTTGAGCTATTTCAAGTCTCTGGCTCTGATGCTGCTACCCCAGCAGATGATGGCAGAAGAGATCACACTCTCCACAACAGACTTATAGAAGATATGCAGCATCTTGCTGCAAACACCGAAGGACCTAAGCTTCCCCAAGAAGTACAGTCTGCTCTGTCCCTTCTTGTAGACGGCTTCACAGTTGCATCTCCACTCCAGTCTTTTGTCCCAGTGAACACCGAGACATTTATACTCCACCTCCAATCAAATCCTATCTATGTCATGGTACCCTTGAAAGGGTGATTATTTTTTACATTACCTCTAGACTGGACAACTGCAACTCTCTCTATACTAGGATGAACAACTCTCTTCTGCATCACCTGCAGCTGGTCCAAAATGCTGCTTCCCGTCTGCTGACTGGAAAAAGGCAACATGAGCATATTACAATATTATTATATTTTCCTCCCTGCACTGGCTGACTGTATGTTTTATGATTGTTTTTATGATTTTACTTTTGATTTTTAAATGTTTAAATGGTCAAGCTCTTACTTACTTATTGGAGCTCTTACACAACCATGTTTCCAGTAGAACTCTGATGTCAGATAACCTGCTGCTTTTAGATGTTCTGCACTGAGCTTTGACCCACCTGGAGAAGCCTGGAAGCACTGTGAGGATCAGGTTCTTTTATTTCTCCAGTGCTTTTAATACTATACTAGGCTGATTAACTGGCTTTTGCTGAACTGCAATCATCTGGATCAAGTGTGTTAAAGTAGGGAAACATCTAAAAACTGCAGGGCAGTGATCCTTGAGACCAGGGTTAAAAAACATTGACTCAGAGTACAGACACAGGACTTTGCAGAAGCAGTGCGTCAGGCATCCGATCAGGTTCCCAAGTACCAAAGGGGTACTTGGGAAACTCCACGTACCCCTTGGGACCTCCCCAGGAGAAACACCACAAACCATCTTTCCAAGGTTCTCAGGTAAACTGAACCAAAATTGACATGTATGTCGTCTATACTGTCTGATCATGAAAGGAGGATGTTTCCAACTGAGTTTCTATTTTAAAATAGGATCAGAGATCAACCTGATGTGCTCAATCATGTTTGAGGAGCTGAGTAGAGCCATGCTCCCCTTCAATGAAGCTTTTCAGGCCAAAGCTTGGAATGTAAGCATCACCAGCCCCACCCAAGACAGATTATGCATCACTAGTTGGGTGGAGCTGGACATCACACTCAGGGACATGACTCTGGTTCACCCCATCTATATGTCCACATTAAACAAAGAGCTTTTTCTTGGTGGCCAGGACCTGCTGGACAGGCTGGCTCCACTCATTGACAGCCACCAGGACCAACTTTGGGTCCAGGCGGAGGTGCCAAACCCACTGGGTGCAAGCAGCGAACGATCCGTTGTGACCAATCAGGTCACCAGCTTAGAGGAGCCCAAAGAGCCTCTCAGGTCCTCGTCGGTGCCAGACATGGGCACCTCTGGGACACAGCTGCACCCAGCAACCAAGAAAACTCCTCCCAGATGCAGTCATGCATCATTTCTTTGCTCTTTAAAGAACCCAGGTGTGAAAACTTACAACCCCAAAGTGTTGGAAGGTGTACACCTGGAATCCATGTTCATACCAGAAATGCTTCTAGCATTCTGACTGGAAAATTCATCAACCAGTAGAGAGCTGTATGATCGCTTGTGCTAAAAAGAACCCCTTTTAACTGAAGCACAACACAGCCACACACTCCTTTTAGCAGACGGGCACAGCCCATTTTCATGTGTTTTTAATAAAAAGTAAGATGCCCACGGGAACCTCAGAAGTCGTCTCGGTGTGGGTCCGGATCACCTGAGAGCTTCCCCTGGCCAGGTACTTTGAATATACAGCTGTCTCCGTGTGATTTATTCTAAATGTGTTGTGAATTCCTCTAGGTTACTGTGGATAAAAACGAACGTNGATAACCTGAGAGCTTCCCCTGGCCAGGTACTTTGAATATACAGCTGTCTCCGTGTGATTTATTCTAAATGTGTTGTGAATTCCTCCAGGTTACTGTGGATAAAAACGAACGCGCAGAAGGACCCGATAAAGGGTACTTCGACACCACTCAATCTCCAACGTTGACATCAGCAAACCATTTACCAACCCCAAGTCACATATGCTGTCTGGCATCTGCCCTGAACAGTGAAAAACTGGATTCATTCGTGAAGAGCACACCTCTCCACTGTTTCAGACGCCATTGAATGTTAGCATTTGCCCACTCAAGTCAGTTACAATGACAAACAGCAATCAGGTTGAGACCTCGATGAGGACGATGAGCATGCGGAGGAGCTTACCTGAGATGGTTTCTGATGGTTTGTGCAGAAATTCTTTGGTTGTGCAAACCGATTGTTTCAGTAGCTGCCCAGGTGGCTGGTCTCAGACGATCTTGGAGGTCAACATGTTGGATGTGGAGGTCCTGGGCTGGTGTGGTTACACGTGGTCTGCAATTATGAGACCGGTTGGATGTACTGCCAAATTCTTTGAAGTGCCTTTGGAGACTGCTTATGATAGAGGGATGAATATGAATGAAGAGGGATCAATTCACGGCAACATCTCTGGTCGACATCTGTAGAATATAAACTATCTATGTGTGTAACTGGAATGTGTGAAGCATAGAAGGGTCAAGCTTAGGGAGTGAAGCATAGAAAGTGCAACGTTATAAATTAGTGGAGGACAAGGGATCATCTGATGGGGAGAAGAGGACAGGGAAGGCCGGAGACAAGACAAGCTTGCTATAAGAAAATAACCAGAAACACTCCTTATTTGGACGTAAGGAAATGTTATGCTATATACATGAGTGACATGATATATGTATATGTTGAACACACCCTTGAGACTGAATAAAACGAGCTAAAAAGCTGAGAGAGTGCAGATTTAGGCTCACAGGTACTTGGCTGGAGTCTCCATCTCTCACTCTGCGCAGAGGTGAACATAAGCTGATGGTATTTGTGTTTATTTCACAATAAACAATATTTTATTTAATATAAATACATAAACATTTATGTAGCCTTTAAAATGAAATAACAATGCTGTTTGTTTCAGTCCCATGTATAATGTTCATGTGAAGAACAATTAGCTCTCCAGCCAGTATGTTCGAAAGGGAAGGCTCGCCATCTTCATTGGCAGAAAGAACCAAGGTCTATCTAATGATCCCACAAAAAAAAAAAAAAAAACTAGTCAGAACGCTTTAAGTGTTCAGCACAGAGAGAGACTTGTTCTGCTTCACCTGCACCCATGCAGATCGTGATTGTTCCAAGGCTGAATATTCACAAAGAAGTCTATCCGTTCCTCCAGGCACATGCAGATCTTTGGGTCAGACACCTGCTCAATTTGTCTGGTTTTCTTTTTTTTCACTTAGCTTCCTGATGAAGGTTATCAGCTGTCTCCCATGCATTTATCTCTGCGTCTCCCCAGTGCTTTGGAGCACTTGCAAGGTGCAGAGCAAAAGGCAGTGGGGCTTATCACAACACCAAGTAGAAGATCACTGTATACCAAAACTCACTGGGTTACATTAGCTTTGCTCTTGTTTTTGTTAAGCCAGTTTTTAATGTCCATTTTGGCATATTACCATATCAAATGGTCTTCTTTGCCATCTCCAAAGTCCCATTTAATAGCTTACAGAACCTCTGCTGATTGTATTGGGTCAACACATTGCATAGTTCCAACTTAGAGAGGAACTAGACCCAAATCAACGTTTTTGTAGGTAAACTGTATAAACTGGGCCTTAAGTGTGCTATCTTTATGTTACTGTGCTATTTTTTTTTAATTTCATGTAAACGTGTTTAATTCTCCTATATTTGTCCTAAAACCATCTTAGTGCTGCACCTATTAGGGTTGAATGGTGGTTACTGCAGTTGAATTTTCCTATTGGTTCAAACGGTACAGCTTGGTACATGCCTACATCACAGTCCCCGAATTCGGGGATAAAACCATGTCACTCAGACAAACGCCACTGTAGGGAGTCAGGAGTTGGAATTGCTCCTCCACTGCATCGGCAGCGCTGGCTTTGGGCATCGCCAAGTCACTGCCTTGAGCCAGTGGCTTCACCTGATAATGCACTAGGAATATTTTAATCACTCTGAGTCAGAGCCCTCCCCTGAGGTCTCCTTCTATTCTCTACTGCCTCGGCCACAGCTGCTCGACATTTCGTCTGATTAGCTCCTCGGATTCATTGGTCATTCCTCTCCCTTGTCTCTCTATTTAAACTGACTGGTTTTGTTTGCTCACTGCTGGATCGTCTATTTACCTACATTTCTGCCATCTGCTGCTTGCACGTTTCCCGCTGCTCTGATTTCCTGCACCACTACTAATCTATTTTCCGTGTCCATTCTCCTGAGTACAACACCATCTTGTAAGTTTGCTTTTATTTTTAAAAGTACTCACTTCCACCTCTGCCTATCTCTGCATTTGAGTCCTTCTACAAGCCAAATCATGAGAAAATATACAAAAGTCTGCAAATAAAACCAAGAAGCAAATAAAATGACAATAATTATGAATGACAAACTACTATGCATGTATAAGGTTTGATGTTTTTACATACAGATTGCATAGTTGCAGAATGGCTTTATACCGACAAGACATAGAAATCATAAATATTGTCTAGCAACTGAGAAAAAATGAAATGCTATAATCCAACAGGTAGTGATATATTGCACTTAAACTTTAATTGTGCATAAGTAAAAATTGCAATATTGCTGTTATATGCTCAAGCTGTTTGGTAGTCCAGGTCATCAAGTAATACATATTCAATTGTTCACCCCAGTTGCCAAATTTCATTGGTTGTAATGATGTATATAATATGTCGCTCCAGTGTTCTTGTTCCACCTCTGATTATGAAATACATTATTCAAATAAAAGCTGAATTATTTTAACAGCTTCTCATTATTCATGCAGAGCAAGAGGGTAATATGTTATTTTCCTGCAAGAAGGTTCAGAATGTAATCAAGGCAAGAAATGCAAAGTTAACATTTTTGATTTATTCTGATTCTCCTTCCACTTTCCTGATGGGCAGGCTATTGTACCCAACTTAAGCACCTTAGCTTTGCCGAGGTAATTTAGCAGTATTATGACTTTGCATAAACTTTGAATTAAACTACCACAAAAAAGGTGAGCTCAGTTTGAGCACAGAATTTGAATACTGCCTTTGGAATTGTAGCGCTGAAAGTCCTTCAAGGCTTTGCGTGTTGTATCCATGGTGTTTTTTTTTTTTGGTTTTTTTTGTTTTAACTGAAGAGGTTAATGAACAGGTCAAGCATTTAAAGGTCATGGTATATTTAGGAGAAATGCTTGTTAGCTTCCTGTTCACTTATACTACTCTCACTACATGTGAGTATTCAAACAGTTGTGCCTTATGGCTCTATGCCTAGAAGTTTGTCCTACATAATAAATTGTTTTTTCTCTGCCTCAGCAACCACACTAAACAATCTTGGTTCCAATTAGATCTCCTGAATTAAGAATCAGTTCTTCATTAAACAAAATAGATTAAATATCATATTAGGAAGTTTAACAATTTTTTTTTCTGTTGCCGCTTTTTTTTGCTTCATTTCATTTGTTTCTCATGTTTCCTGGTACAAACTGTTCAAAGCCAGCTCAGTTCTGTTTGCTCTGTTTCAAAGCTGCACTGCGGTGCTACATTTAGGCATTAAGAATTTATCTACTCATGAAACAGGTGCTCGAGGGTCTATGTTTGATGCTGATGAAAAGGAAATCTGAAGAATGGTAGAGCCTCATTGACAGGCTTCTGATGAGGCACTGCAGCTTGAATTACTCTAATTTTTGTGATAGGGTGATGTGTGGCTAATCTGTACTACATATACAGGGGTTGGACAATGAAACTGAAACACCTAGTTTTAGACCACAATAATTCATTAGTATGGTGTAGGGCCTCCTTTTGCGGCCAATACAGCGTCAATTCGTCTTGGGAATGACATATACAAGTCCTGCACAGGAGTCAGAGGGATTTTAAGCCATTCTTCTTGCAGGATAGTGGCCAGGTCACTACGTGATAATGGTGGAGGAAAACGTTTCCTGACTCGCCTAGATCTGGTGACTGTGCAGGCCATGGGAGATGTTCAACTTCACTTTCATGTTCATCAAACCAATCTTTCACCAGTCTTGCTGTGTGTATTGGTGCAT
>JAHUTJ010003065.1:0-10242 GCA_036250325.1 Characodon lateralis | reverse complement strand
CTCTGCTCTTACTGGTGCAATGTGCAATCAATGAAGACTGGCTACCAGGCTGGTCCAATTTAGCCATGAAACCTCCCACACTAAAATGACAGGTGTTTCAGTTTCATTGTCCAACCCCTGTAGGTTGGGGCAAAGGCTAATTGTTGGCTTGCTTTATCCAGTCCAAACCAAATTCTTTCTGTTTTTTTTTTCTTTTTTGTCAAAGAAATTGTGTGTAGAGTCAATTTAGAAAAAGGGTTGGTGCTTACTCCATGGCTAACCTTTAGCGTCACATGAAAAAGTCAAAAGCCTAAAACTTATAACTAGTTTAGAAAATTCTTCTGACATCTACTTAGTAGAGATGAATGTCAGAGATTTTAGAGAATCACTAAAAACTCTCATGCTGTTGTTTCTTCTCTATATTCTTCCATTCAGTGTGCAACAATTTTTGGAGATCGGGCCGCAGAGATATCAGTTCAAAGAGGAAAGCCTAGCCAGTCCTCCAGCTCATTCTGGGGGATCCCATGGCATTCATTTGCTAGAAAGGATATGTAGTTAAGCCCAAAATAATTCATAATCCTGGCAGATTTAGGTTTAGAGTAGTCTTTTGATTTTACCAACATAATTCTTCTAACTGGAAGTTAAGTCTGTATTTTGTAGTGTTCCAGCAAAAATAAGCAATTGAACTGAGCTAAAAACCAGTATGGACATGAGGAATAATGAGCTTCCAGAGTCACTGTTTGTAAATAATAGACAAATAAATAACTACAAACGTCTGCTTTCTGTGACCATTGTTAACCTTGGGAATAATTAATACCAAAAGTTCTGTGCACCACTAAAGGGAACCCTAACCCATACCCCTATACCACAACTTCAGAACCATAGCTGGAGATCAAAAACTTTCTAGACCGATTAAAAGGTTTAAAGAAAAAATGTCTTCCGAACTAAATTAATAAGAGGAGGTACGTTTTATGAATGTCATTGTTTTTTCCCTGAAGTATTCTACTAATCGAGTCATCTAAACGCCACACGTTGGCGTGTGGAGCTGTGAGCGTTACGAGGAGTACCTGAAGGTAACACGGGGAGGTGCAATTGAATGTAGCCTTCCCTGCGTCGCTCGGTTTCTCCTCCTCTTCCTTTTATTTCGTTTGCCTGCATCTCCACCACCACCTGCTACAGCTGTAAGGCAGAGATGGAGACCTTCCGCTAATTACTGTAAACTGTCGAAATAAAGATTTGAGAGAGAAGGCAAAAGGAGAGACGGCGGTGGGTGAAGAACAGGAAGGTGGACCACAGAGCTGAAGACAGACAGTAAGACTGGGCGACAAGCGGAAAGACAAAAACATATGGTTGGAAAGGAGCGTTTTTGTTTTTTTTCCTTAGGACAGCTGAAGCGGACAGAAACTTATTCAACCACCGGTATATCCGCCTATGTCATTTCCCCCCTCACATGATCGTTTTAGTTTAGTGCGCTCACCTGTGCCAGTTACACCTCTGTTAGTTTGCTCAGGGAGGATTGCGGTGTTTGGACCTGCCTGGACGCGCGCACACACACACACACACACACAAGCACACAGAGCATCACAAGACGCGGTGCAGCCCTACAAAAGCTTCCTGCAGGGACGAAATTTAATTAGACAACTTATTGACACCAAAAAAAAAAAAAAGAGGTAATATATTCGATTTCTTTTTTTATTCTTTTTTTTACATAAGCCTTTATTTCTAGTGCGAGTCTCCTCCTCCCTCAGCTTCTCACGGCAACAAGACATGTCTGGACAGACAGTGACCATCCCGGACGACAGCGCGTTCGCCAGCTTCAAGGCGGAGTGCCTGTGCGAAGAGGGCTGGAGCCTGAGCTACAGCAAGGGGGGCACCACGGTGTGGACCCAGGGGCTGGAGGAGGGAAAGTCCGTCCATAAAATCAAGGTGAGGCGACTGAGTCTGTGGTTTTAATGTTCAGGTGCGTCTCAATAAATCGAAATATCGTCGAAAAGTGGAGTTATTTCAGCAATTCAATACAAACAAGTTACACGAATATTTTAAAATAAATTCAATTTGCCAGAAAATTAACTTATTACAAAAGACTAATTATCAATCATGTTCAACCCGGATGTTATGTTATGACCTGCACACCAGTTCGGAAGACTGTTGACAGAGACAGCATAGCGTGGATAAGCATTAAAATGTATTTTCATTAAAGAATGTGGCTGTTTTCAAGTGAATTCATGGAAAGTTATGTGGAAGGAAAAATGTTTTTGAAAAAAAAAAAAAAAAAGGTTCTTAACAGGCATAACCAAGCCTTGTGGGGACTGTGAAACAAGGCCCAATAAAGAATTTGGGAGAGGTTCATAAGGTGTAGAGTTTGGCTGCAGCTGGAGCTTCAAGATCCATCAAACACATAAATATCCAGGACTTGTGCTACAACTGTCACATTCCTTGAGTTAAGCCACTTCTGAACCAAGGACAATGTCAGAAGTATCTTATCTGGGCTAAAGATAAAATGGATTGGGCTGTTGCTCAGATGTTGAAAGCCATTTGTTTTTGTTTTTTTATATGAAAGTAAGTTTTGATTTCTTTTGGAAATCAGTCTGGAGGAAAGATGGAGAGCCACAGAATCCAGGCTGTTTGAGGATCCGTGTGAAGTTTCCACTGTTTGTGATGAATTAGGCAGCTACATCATCTGCTGATGTTGGTCCACTGTGTTTTATTTTAAGTTCAAAATCTACTGTCATGTACCTGGAAATTTTAAGGCACCTTATGCTTCCCATTTACCCATGAGCTTTATGGAGATGCCGATTTTATTTTTCAGCAGGAACTTGGTACCTGCCCACACTGTACCGATACGTGGTTTGATGGCCATGATGTTACTGCTTGACCAGCTGGCAAACTGGCCAAACCTAAACCCCATAGAGAATCTATTGCATATTGGCGAGAGTCACCAGATCTAATTATGCAGATGCTAATAAAGCAACTTGGGCTTCCTGAACACCTCAACAGAACCTCTAGGCTGGTTGCCTTGATGCCACGCTGCATTGGTGCAGTAATTAATGCAAAAGGAGCCCCAACCAAGCACTGAGCACATATACTACACAGTTCATGGACATACTCCTCACTAGACTTCTTAATTAAAACTGTTTTTAATTGGTCTTCTGTAATATTGTTTTTTTGGGGTTTCATTCTCTTTAAACCATAATAGTTTTACTTAACAGAAATAAACGTCTAAAATAGATTGCTCTACGTGTAACAAATCTATATAATGCAAGTTTCACTTTTTGAATTGAATTTCTAAAGTAAAATAACTGATTTATTAAGATGCACCTGTAGAAATAAAGCAAAAATGCCCTTCAATCTAGTTCGTTCTTCTTTATGTTGTGCACATACGTGAATAAAACAAAGTCAAGGCATCAGCACAACTACAACCCAGTAGCACAGTCTAGATGCAGGGAACAGCTTTGTTAAATTCCCATATGATCTAAACTGCTGACATGCTTTAACTGCTGCTTTTTGCTGCATGGCCCATTGTAGTTGTATGTCTCACTAAAGCTTGCTAAAAATCCTCTAAAGGAAGCGCTCCAAAACAAAAGCACACTGAATGTTGTCCGTATGTAATCATAAAAAACTAGGTTGAAATACTTTTTCACCGAGCAGCTGACAAGGAAAACCTTGAGCGTAACACATCCTGTTTTAGACGTTTGCAGTGGTGGAGCTGCCAATAAAATCCTGGTGCATGCCATGAGAAAATCCTCCTTATTTAACAGAAGTGAGAGCAGGTGGGAAAACCTAAGAGGCAAGCTTGTTTTCTCAGAGTTCCTGGAAGCTTTTCATATTTGTTCCCCCCGAACCTCAGTATATTATATTAGGGTGGCAAGTGATAGACCAACACAAGGAAGCACATAACTGTGAAGAATATGTAAAAGAACAGAGGTTTTTCAAAATCTTTCATGAATAAAAATCCCCAAAAATGTGGTGTGCATTTGTATTCAGCCTCCTTAATTCTGATACCCGTAAATAAATTGTATTGCCACAAACTGCCTTCACACGCGTACTTAATTAGCAAATGGAACCTATCGGGGTGTAACATAAGTTCAGTGTAAAGACAGCTGTACCTTGGTACAGTCATATCTTCCACAACGTGGGCCTTTTATGGAGGAAGAAACATGCTTTGGTCAGCATTCAGGCCACCATTGAAATTTCTGGCCTAAATGCAAATGTCTATGCATAGGAGATAACTAACACTGTACATCATCCTGAAAACACAACCCACATCGTGAAACATGGTGGTGGCAGCATTATGCCGTGGGGCTGTACTTTGCTCCAGATGGGAAAGGGAACCTAGTCAGAGAAAATACAGGGCAATCCTGAAAGAAAACCTGTTGAAGGCTGCAAAAGACTTGTTATTGAAGCAGACGTTCACCTTCCAGTAGGATAATGGCGCTAAACATACAGCTACAAACGACTGATTTAGCTCATAGCATGTTCATGTGTTTGACTGGCCCATTCAAAGTCCAGATCCAACTACTAATTGCTAATTGTGACAAGTCTTAAACATTTGATGATCACTGTCGCTCCCCATCAAATCAGACTGAGCTTCAGCTCTTTGGCAAAAAAAAATGGGCAGAAATTTAGATCTGTAGACATGCAAATCTGATTGGACATACCACAATAGTATGACCACAGCTGTTACTGCAGTGAAAGTTTGTTCTAAAAAGTAAGGCGGTACAAATACCTGTATGCTACACTTTTCAGATTTTATTTGTAAAAAATATCAAAAAGGAAATGATCTCTTTGCTACTCTTTCCTACTATTTTGCTAACATTTGAAATTTTCTTTATTGGTTTATCACAGTAAAATACATTGACGTCTCTGGATGTAAAACAGTGAAAAGGTTTGAGTGCTATAAACACGTTTACTGTACATTTGAGTCCTTTTAGAGTTTACTTTGTGTACAAAAGCACATATTTATATTTTACAAGGCTGCAGTAGGTCAACAAAAACACAGTCTTTGTTTTTCTTTATTTATTGGTAAATTTTCCAATATTTTATTTGCTTAGATTTCAACAGAACCAACCATTGTTTTGGGGTTATGTAGCTGCAGTGTGGGGAGTTTTCTAAATAAAATGCATATCTTTTAATCATACGCTGATGATCAAGCACATTAGAGCAAGAATAATATATATAGTGTATATATATATATTATGTCCAGTGCAAAATCCTCTGTAGTAGTGCACTGATAAGGAGGCAATTGCTTTTGTGTCAACCAGCAAGCGTTGGTTGCTAACGCTGAAATAGGAAGCAAACAAAGAGTCTGTGATGGGGAAAAACAAACTGTTCCAGAAAGGTTTAAAGTTCCAGATGAAACAACAAATTAAATTTCAGAGAAAGGATAACAAAATAATGCTGTTTGATAGAATAACAAAATAAAAAAAACAGTAACCATTTTATCGTAGCAACACAACTTTTTTCACAGAAATGTAATGTTATGGATGTTGATCTTCTAAAACATAAGACTACCAGAAAGACTCTCATCAGTCACCGTTGCATACAATATCCTGTAGTTTGTTCATGTCATATGCATGGCGACAAAAATGGTAATACCACAGCTTCACACATACACTCAAACCACTCAAAGTGGTGCGGTAAGAAAAGAAGGCTTGCAACTTTCAAATATTGCAGATCATTTGCAGGCTTGACATATTTGTCCAGGCGTCAGATTCTCACATCATTCTAGGATATACACGCTATGAAGTGGTCTGGATAAATACCTTGGTGATAAAACATTGTCTCTTTGTATGAGCTGCAGAATGATTTTTACTCCAACGGAAAAGAGAAAGGTCTGCTCTATTTGATTTAGACGGAGTGAGATATTCTGAAGTTCAGTTTCACTGATCTGTACAGCCACAGAGCTTTGTTGAAAGGTACATCATTTGAAAAAGGTTGGAGCGTCTGTTGCAGTTTTGATAACTAACTTGGGAGTTGCTGCCAGAAAGCGAAGGCTAGCAGAAATTGGTTGTAGATGAAAGCAACAGATGTAGCAGCTTGTTGTTATTTTTTCCAAATTTCCTCATAACGTGTGGTTGAAGAGAATAATTTAAAATTACCTATCCAGATTATTTCACATTTGCAGTAAATAGTAGGAAACCAATGATGATTCAGATGCTTTGCCCATACTTGCCTCAAGTAATTGCCTAAAGAAGAGTTAAAAAAAGATGTAGTTCATGAAACTGATCATTTTTTCACTAAATGTTTGATGCCTCATGGTGTTGTACTGACAAACTGACCTCCTGTTCCCTGATATACTTCAGAGTACAATAATTGTTCATTGTAACAAACAAAAAAGGAAGTTTGAATACTTTGGTAGATTTTAGTCATTATGTTGAAATAATGGTTGAGACTTGTGGAAATATCCATTGAGAAAACTGTTGTCTAGTCAAAGTGATGAAAGCTTGTCATTTCCCTGAGGTTGATGCTGCCGGATGATGAGTGCATTTTCTGTACTTATTTTAGCCATGAGGGAAGAAAAAAATTCTCCAGTTTTTCCAACTCAACCCAAAAGTTCAGCTTGAATTTTCTCCTGAACCAAGCTGAGCTTCTAAACTGAGTGTTTCTAGCTGCTAAACTGAAGCACTAAAATCAGGGTTGAAAGAGCTTCATGTGTAACACAAGTAATCTGTCATTTTGTGTGATCAACTTGTAAAGGACACCAGTAACAGATATGACATTGTGTCACAATGTCATATCCTCCTGATGGCATTTTTAGAGTTGCTGTGGGTCTCTATAGTGCTAGCCACAACTCTTAGAAAAACTGTCACCAGGTCAGCTAGGATACCTGGAACCCATGAGCTTGTATTGTATGAGTGCTAGATAACAAAGGTTTGTCTGGGCAGGCCCTATTATTATGTTTAAGACTGGGGATATTCACACAAGGAAGATGAAATAAACAAATTCACCCTAGTGACCACAGAAGTATTTCTGATTGGCTAACGACTTTCTTCCATAGGCAACATGCTCTAGTGAACATGGGTTGGACAGAGAACCACAAATCAGCCTCGTTTTCTTATTATACACTGAACAGGCTTAGCAGGTGTAAAAAAGCAAATTTTTTTACTCTTGAAATGTCCATCTATATTGGGAGAAACTGGGACAGAAAGCCACTGGGAATTGAGAGTGATCCAATAATGAAAAGAGATCAAGTTACGTTCCATGCTTACTTTGCCAGGGGACTCTACAATTTCCTCAGTCTTGGATATTGACCTGTATCCCACAGTAGCTGACAGTAATCTGATCTTTCAGTGTTGGTCAGGACAGTAAGCAAACAGAAAGGGTTTAGATGTGGCAGCAGTGATGTATCCGGGTCTAAAGAACGTGAGTAAGCCACCAGCTGTTTACTTTGGTAAATAAATTGATGTGTGCATACATGGGTGTGTGTCCATGTGCAAATGGGTGTTATCTTCATAAGCAAAGGGGGTATGTTCCATCATCACATTTAGCTGTGATTGGAACAATGAGCCAAATTATGTGTTGGTGTAATGTAAGGGCCAATCAGCATGGTGTAAGGCTGCTCCATTGGCCTGGTCCCTCCTGGTATGTCTACTGTGTGAATGCAAATGAAAGGATCTGCTTATTCAAGCTTTTTTCACATATACCAAGTGTGCTTCCCCATGACAACTGCGGTCTGCAAACCGTTAAAGGCATGCACACACACACACATGCATGCTTTAGTCATTTGGGTTGGGCATCTGTCTATAACTGTCACTTTATCTTTATGTAAATATGACCGTAACAGGAGCTTTCTTTTCACATCGTATGACATTGTCTCCACTTTTGTGTGGGTCACATTCAATTGATCTTCCACTCTACCTTGGCTGGCATTAGTTGTTCAGCTTTCTTCAGTTTGGTAGTTCTTGTTTGGGCCTGTGTACGTGTTTTAGGCTGGCTATCAGCTGTCTCAGACCTGACTAGACCTGACTTTGAATCAGAAATTGTAAAGAAAATTCACATCCAAATGATCATGAAGTATAATTAATGTGCTAATTATCTAGATAATAATTACATTATAATGCACCTTACCTATTCATCAGTAACCCTTGGGCCCTCTTCAGTGCGTCAAGTATAAACCTAGCTTTAGCTTATTTTGTCCGGGAGGTTTACTTCTTCATTATTGCAGATATAGGAGCTTTACTGACCTTTTTTATGTTGCTCTAAAATGTCAGCGTTGTAGCAATAGCTTGTAGCATTAGCACAGCTAGCATGTGGCTTCCTTCTGCATTTTTTTTTCCTGTCCGTCTGCCTCATAGGGGAATAGCTTCGAAAAAGTCTTTGGTTGTCTTGTTGACGGAAGACTTGTCAAATGTGAAATAATTGTCTTTTGCTAGAAAAATCTGTACTCTTGTCTGAGCTAGCCGCTTTAAGATTCACACGCTTTGATTAACCTGAGTAAAAATACCATAATTTTACAGTATCATGGTATATGGAATTTGTTTAAAACGGAAAACAAGAATTATTCTCATGCTGCAAAATGTGACATCGATTATTACAGATATAATGTTATCTTATTGTCGTTCTGCTTCTGAAAGAGCAACGAAATTATGATGAGCTGATATTAGCAGGTTCATTTAGTCAGGCTATCTACGTGGGTAGCAAGCCTGCCTGCTTTACAAACATATGGCTTGTTGCTTGCTTAGAGTAGTTTTAAAGCAACATTATCTTAAGAGTGGTGAGTAGTGCACGTTTTAGTTTCCACAGAATGATTTTGTATGGTTCCAAACAGCCAAATGTGTCCATCTTGTAATCAGAGGTCGCAGGAGTGTATGAGCCTTCTTTTAGCCAGCTAGCTAGCAGTAAGCAGCCACTCTTTCATCTCATCTTGAAAGTACTCAAAAAAAAAAAAAAATCCAGCAAATCTTGCTTCTAGTAGGTTTTCAGATGGAGGCTACCAAGGTGTGTACCAAGTGGAAAAACTTAAAGCACGTAAAAGTTCACTTGTGTATGTGTGTGTTAAGGGTCCACAACTCCAATAACAGTCATGTCAAAATCACATGTGTATTTACTGCTGGTCGAGAGATTTTGATTATGGACTATAAATAATTTTTTTGCAGATGCTATCTGAAGTTGTCTGAATTGAGATTTTGTTCTGTTTTCATAGTTAGAGCAGGCAGTTGCTTGGAGAATAAAATGGGTTAAACAAATTCTTGAAACCATATCTGACTACGAAGGACCTTTTTTCTTATTTATTTACAGTCAAGCACTGACTATAGTTCATGGAGCAGGCCTAATTTGTGGCTTTACCTTGACCACAACATGACTGTAAAACTATTTGCACATTTAAAATTAGTAGTTCCCTATCATACAGATGGGGAACTTATTTTCAACCAGTTTTCACCTATTTGTTATTTTACCGTAAATTTAGTACAACACTAGAAATACCTTCCATGACATATACCAATACACAAAAATTGTCTTAGGCTTGCCCCTTTTCTATGATGGTGCAGAAGGAACCTCTTCCCTGACAAGCACAGGCCTCCCCGAAATGGTTTTTGCAACTGTCTTCAGCAGTCTTGTATGAACCTGCAAAGGAAGAAGATGATGGGAGCTGACAGGTTTGTAGGAGGAAGGGTAAAAAGATGGCAAAGGGAGAACAAAAGTGCCTGATGAAAGCAACAAAGGAGAGAGGAAAAAGTTGGTGGGTTGAGCTTCATAAGTGGGGATAGGAGGTTGTTTGGTGCTTAGCGGGGGTGGATAGCATTCTGTGGATAATCAAAAGAAGTAGACCAAACACAATGATTATTTGTGTCTCCTTCGGCCTTTGAATCTTTCTGAACCCTGCTTCACTCGCTTCTTTTTTTCCTTCCTCTGCTCTGGGCTTTCTATGGTGAGCTTATTAAATTAGTATGTAATAGAATCTACATGCCAGTGTACTTAGCAGGGTGTATGTCTTCATTTTATCCTCCTTCCTGCTACTCCTGTTTCAGTTTGCCTGTGGATACAACACATCCTTTATTCTCACTGGGCATTTCTGACCTGCTGTACCTTGGATTTGGCAATCCTTCTTCTCGCACGCGCTCACACAGACACACACATCCAAGTCACTCACCGGCCACTTTATTAGGTACACCATGTTAGTACTGGGTTGGACCAACGTTTGCCTTCAGAATTGCTTTAATCCTTCGTGGCATAGATTCAACAAGGTACTGGAAACATTCCTCAGAGAGTTTGGTCCATATTGACATGATAGCATCACACAGATGCTGCAGATTTGTCGGCTGC